>BHFT01058537.1:0-22562 GCA_004320025.1 Laticauda laticaudata
CTGCTTCTGCTTGTTCAACACTGCGGTTTCAGGTGCTCTCCAAATTCGTCAACATGCGCTGGTGGCTCCACTCATGAGTTGCTGGAATGAGTGCCTTCGTATCTCAGCTCCACATCAACTTCGTTATATCGTCCGTACTCTTGCTCTTACGTTTGCTGTCCACTTCGGGACCCAGGACACTTCTTGGACACCTCCGTTTTCTTCACGTAGAACAGGTGAAAGAGCCTGTAGATGGTCTTCGCATTGGTTGTAGACCGATGGTGGCTACCAAGAGGTGTTGTGTGACAATCCATCGGTGGACGATGGAATGATGACACTGTGATGGAAGAGCAAGAGCCAAGAATGAAAGGCTGAAGAGGTCTATGCCCAGCAGCGGCTGCTGGACTAGAAGTGAGAGTATCGCAGGTGAGTTCCTCCCCTCTTTATAGGAAATATAGGTTTTCCGCTAGGGTGTCCTTTTGCATCCTCTAGACATTCTGCAGACATCCTAAATATTCTGAGATACGTCGCCTAGTGCAGGAAACGATTTTTCCGTTTTTAGTGCTTTCTATGCGAGCTGTATCCACTTGTCATCCATCTTCTCCGTCCATGCTACTTCACGCTGCAATGTCCGTTCTGATCCATTTCACCTTCCTCCCTGTGTCCTGTTTATCCGCTTCGAGAGTTGGGATGCGAAGTTGACGCTACAGATGCCGCAGCGGATCTAAGAGATAGTAGTGGACGCGTTAAGAGAGTGAACGGACGTCTACAGATGTTCTTCGTATAGCGTAGCGGATTGTTAACTACGCGTTGTGAATACCATTTTCACATCGAAAAGTTTTGCAGCTCCAAACTTTTTGAGCAGATGAATGTCAATTAGATGGATGCTGGACAGGACTAGAGAGGATGAAAAGCGGACGCAGTGAGTACAGAACGGAAGCATCACGTTAACCAATGAATGGCAAGTGTTTCTCTCTGTTTTACATCCTCTTTGCATCCGTTGGTGCTGTGTGACAGGGGCTTAAGATCAAGCAGGCAGGGTAACACAACTGGGTAACAAGCAGCGGGGTAGTGGGTGGTGGGAGAAGTCCAAAGAGTATATTAGTTTTGGAATGTATACTAAATGACACCAAGCCTTCCATTAGGACTTTTTGCCCATAAGAGAAGACTATAAACTCATATAATATAAACCAGTATCAATAAATCAGAATCCACCAGTGAACCAGTATCTATGTTGGAATCACAATTCAACAGTCCATTGAAGGCACAACCATAATTTAAACCACTGTCATGTACTGAAAGTTTCTCTAGTTTCACAAGTCTTGAAAAGGGAAAATTTTAAATCTCAAAGAGCCAATCTTCAAGCATAATTGGAAGGACAGCCAATTCCAAGAGTTGATGCTAGCTGAGAATAGGATCTAAATGGGGATAGCCATTCTAACATGTGGGAGAAATAAGGTAGTCTTTATTTCATGGTTCAACCATGATTCAACCAAAGACATGGAACATGTCTTTGGACAACCTATAAGTGATATTCCTGTACATCTGGCCTTGTCAGCATTTGCTGATGGCTTAGTAAAATTTCTGAAGCCCTAGCACAGGGGTCTTCAAACCTGACAGTTTTCAACTCCCAGAATTCCTCCTCCAGCCCAGGAATTCTGAGAGTTGAAGTCCACAAGTCTTAAACTTGCCAAGTTTGAAACTTGCCTAGCAAATGTAAAAAGTAGAGGAAAAGAACTACAAGGGTGATCTGGGAAAGATCTAGGCCCATCTGAACTACGGTATATTACTGTGGTGGTGAACCAGTGTTGAAAGCAAAACCATCAAAGCTTGCTAACAAACTATTATAGTAATAAAGCAAGAAAGCACCAATGCCTGAAATATTAACCACAGGCCATCTTAGTAGTAAAAATGGATTGTCTAGATTAGTGTTTCTCAACCTTGATAGCTTTAAGAGTGGTGGACTTCAATTGCCAGTATTCGCTAGCTACATAGATAATTGTAGCAGCAAATCTTGCTTCCAATTCTGGACACAAGACCACGAAAGATTGGAGAATACAGGTTTATTTGTGCACAAAGGTTCAGAGCCTTAACATGGAAAATTCTGAACCCCCCTTTCTTCCTAAGGTAACATTTTTATACCCATTATGACCTCAGCATAGACATGGGCGTTACATTAGTACATTTTACCAAATATGGATAATACGTTATATGTTTTCTTATATTTCTATAACGGAAGTATAAAGAGGAAATAACAAGTATAATGATGTCTATTGAGTTATCTTGCACCACCAGTAATTTTCCATGTTCCCTCTTGTTTACAGTAAAGTGGTTACTTCAAATTCCTTATTTCAGCAATCTTATGGCTTTCACAATATTATGGTCAACAGAGTGACAGGAAGCTAGCCTTTGCTAAATATGACTGATTGACCTATACTAAATATAAAAAGTGCAAATATGGTTTTATATGAATTGTGCTTTATAAGCTCCTTTTTCCACTGCTTCATAATGGTTAGAGAATTTTGGGAGTTGAAGTCCATCTTTAAGTTGCCAGGATTGAAAAACATTTCTCTACATACTTAGAAGGTAAACATGACCAGGCCTTGTGGTTTAAGAATGACAGTCTTTAAAGAAAATGTCCTCCCAATAGGAACTTCCAAATCACACCCCACTGAAGATACTAGAAAAAAAACCTAGGAAAAAGAGGAAAATAAAAAAAACAATCAAAAATAAAAGAAAATACATTTGAACTTGTTCAAATTTAAAGTGGTGGGAACACATCCAGTTGAAATCCCAGTGAGGATTTTGTAGATCAAAGGGCACACTGTATCATGCAAGATCTGGATGCCAAGGGCAGAGATATAACAGTTTAGCTTGAAAAAAATAAATCCCAAAACACAGCCACATAATATGCAAGGTGAAGAAAAAAGGACCGAAGACAGAATCTTGAGAAAGTGCTGACAATCTCTTCAGCATGTTCAAAAAAGTATGATGAGAAATATAGGCCTGAAACTATCGAGAAGCCATTTTGTCACTGAGGGAAGATAATAACATTTTGTGATCAGGTATCAAATATCACACCAGTACTGATCTTTGCTGGTTCATCATTCTGGAGATAGAATAAACTAAGTGGGATAAACAATACCAATACCAGATGGATTCACAGTTGACTGACCAACCACAGTCAGTAATCCTAACTACAACTATGTGGAAGAAAAATATGCAGTGGGGTTCCTCATGCTTCTACCTTGGACTCTGTGCTCTTCAGTATCTTTTCATAAATTAGGTTAGGGTATTGAAGGAGCACTCATCTAATCCGTGGATGGCACAAAGCTTGAAGAGGGAATTGATAACTCTATGGAAGAGAGACTCAAGATTCAGAAGGATCTTAATAGACTTTGAGCACAGTGCTCTGTTCAAAAAAATGCAGTTCAGCAATGAGACAAGAAAGCCAGAAAAAAATCAGATGCATAGACATAGAATATCCTGTATCTAGCAAACAGTCGTGCCTGTGAGAGGGATCTAGGTGTCTGGTGGACTATCATTTAAATATGAGTTAACAGTGTATTGCAGTTGGCCAAAAGCCAACACAGTCTTGGGCTGCATGAACAGACAGATAGCATTGTTGGAAGAAAATGCACTTCAGAAGTAATTTTATTCATGCACTCCCTGTGAACTCCTTTAATCATCAACATGACCACCCAGTACATGATGTTGCAAAGATAGTACAATGTAGCAAATTTTTAAATTTATTTTTATTGTTTTATTTATTTTATTTTGTCAAGCGATTATAAGATAACAGGTATAAGTATAAACATAATTATGAATACATGAAATGGATACATATAAGAAAAATAAAATGAAACAATAGGACAGGGGCGGTAGGCATGTTGGTGCATTTATGCACGCCCCCTACAGACCTCTTAGGAAAGGGGTGAGGTCAATAGTAGACAGTCTAAGGTTAAAGTTTTTGGGGTTTGAGGAAGAAACCACAGAGTCAGGTAGAGTAGTCCAGAAATTGACCACTCTGTCGCTGAAGTCATATTTCCTGCAATCAAGTTTGGTGCAGTTTACCTTGAGTTTGTATCTATTGTATGCTCTTGTATTGTTATGGTTGAAGCTGAAGTACTCATTGACAGGTAGGACATTGCAATATATAATTTTATATACTATACTTAGATCAGACCGAAGTTCACTTAAACATTCAGCCATCAATTGAGAGGCTGAAAGTGATTAAAAACCATGCCATTTCCAATGAACAACAAAGAGACAGGAACCCTTCAAGATATGGCCTTTCCTGAGAACACAAAGAGGTGCCCAAAAGTCAGCACAAAAGCACATATCAAAAGGATGATCTGGATATTCAACAAGATTGTTCCAAGCAGCATGTCCATTCGTACACAATCTTGGCTTGGAACCACATCTCATATTCGTCTAACAGTATTAAGGGAAGTGATAGTACTACTCTATACGACACTGGTGAGGTCATATTTAGTATACTGCATCTACTTCTGGTCACCATAGTAAAAAGAGATGTTGAGGCTCTAGAAAGGGTACTGTCATGCCCTTGGTAGAGTAGGACTATGAGGGAGAGAAGGAACAGCTGACAGGGAGTGGAGGTGTGGCTCTGAAGGTTGTGGAGGAGGAAGGGCAGAGGCCGGCTGGACAGTCAGAGGAAGACCCAAGCCCATCCCCTCTGCATCCCAGGACACACAGGGAGGAACGGACAAGTCAACAACTTGGCTTACTAGAGAGGAAGCGGCCATGATCCCCCTCATTGATTGCAGCTGGGGAGAATAGTATATAAGAAAGACGGTTAAAACACAGTATTGCCAGAAGCAAAGCGTGTTTTATTTTGGGCTGAAGTTATCTTGGTTGGCATCCTTCCAACAGACTGTGCCTTGTTATTTCCTTGAATTTGGTAATTACTTATCCTGGTCCGTTGTGGAAATTCCTTCATTGTAGTTTGTTTTAGTTTTCTATTTCACCTCTATCTGCCCATTAAGTTTGGACTGTATTGCTTTCTTTTGAAGACTATTTTTGAGTAAGTTTTATCTCCAGCTGAGAATTATTGAACAGTGGGGGAAAGTTGGAGGCATTAAAGGACATTTATTTACCTTTTTGATTTTGTTATGTTTGTGTTACACTCTGGGTCATCACAGGTACAGAAAAGAGTAACAAAGATGATAAGGGGCCTGGAAGCTAAAGGGCTGAAGGAACTAGTATGTTTAACATAACCAAGACAAGACAGAGGGGAGACAACCTTGAGAGGAGCTGCCACAGGGAGAAGGGTATTGATTTATTCTCCAAAGCACCTCAGAGGGAGATCCAACCTGAACATTTCCTAACAGTAAGACCTATTAAGCAGTGGAACAGAGTTGTAGGTGCTGCATTACTGGAGGTTCAAGAAAAAAATTGGGCAACTGTTTGTCCAAGATGGTATGAGGACTCCCACCTAAAACTGGACTAGATTAGAAGACCTCCAAAGTCTCTTCCGGTGGCCTAGAGGTGGAGCTCTCACCTCACAATTGAGAGGCTGTAAGCTCGATCCTAGGCAGAGGCTAATCTTTGGAATAGGCTCTCCTGCTGGAGCAGGGGGTTGGACTAAATGACCTCCAAGGTCCCTTCCAATACTGTTATTCTATGATTCTTCCAATTTGTCTCTAAATTGCAACCACAAAGAAACAAGAACCATGTGGATTTCATAAAGGCATCTTTAATGCTAATCTGTGGTTAAAAAAATATAACATTAAAAATTATCAAAGTAAATGCCTCGCTAGATGTACACTGCTCAAAAAAATAAAGGGAACACAAAAATAAGACATCCCAGATCTGAATGAATGAAATATTCTTATGAAATACTTTGTTCTTACAATAGTTAAAAATGTGCTGACAACAAAACCAACTAACAAACTATCAATGGAAATCAAATTTAAGCAAACCCATGGAAGGTCCTGGATTTGGAGTTACACTCAAAATAAAATGGAAAAAACCTACAGGCTGATCTAACTTTGAAATGTAATGGTCCTTCAAACAAGTCAAAATGAGCTCCCAGTAAGTGTGTGGCCTCGCATGTGCTGTATGGACCTCCCTACAAATGCCTTGGGCAATGCTCACTGAATGAGTGGCAGATGTTCTCTGAGGGATCTTCCTCCACACCTGGACTAAAAGCATCCTGGACATCTCTGGACAGTCTGTGGTGGCAACATGGCGTTGGTGGATGAGAGAGACATGATGTCCCGATGTGCTCATAGAATTCAGGTCTGAAGATATGGGCGGGCCAGTCATGATGCTTCATTTTGTAGCGAACTGCTGACACACCAGCCACATGAGTCTAGCATTATCTTGCATTAGGAGGAACCCAGGGCCCAACCGCAACCAAGCAATATGGTCTACAAGGGGTCCGAGGTCTCATCCTCGGTACCTAATGGCAGTCAGGCTACCTCTGGCAAAGCACATGGAGGGCTGCCGGCCCCCTAAAGAAATGCCACCAATCCATACATTACTGACCCATTGCCAAACCAATCATGTTGGAGGAATGTTGGCAGGCGCAGGCACATTTTCCACGGCACTAGACCCTGTCCACGTCTGTCCATGTGAATCAGTGTGAAACCTGCTTTTATCTGTGAAGAGACAGGGCGCCAGTGGTGAATTTGCCAATCTGGTGTTTTCTAGCAAATGCCAAATGTCCTGCACGGTATTGGGCTGTAAGCACAACCCTTAACCTGTGGACGTTGGGGCCTCATACCACCCTTCAATGGAGTCTGTTTCTAACCATTTGACATGCCACATGCACATTTTGTGGCCCGCTGGAGGTTCATTTTGCAGGGGCTCTGGCAGTGCCCTCTGTCCTCCTTGCACAAAGGCGAGGTAACGATGCTGGGTTCTGTTGCCCTCTCTATGGCATCCTCCACGTCTCCTGGTAGCACTCCATGCTCTGGACACTACTGCTGACAGACACAGCAAAATTCTTGCCACAGCTCACATTGCTGTGCCATCCTGGATGAGCTGCACTACCTGAGCCGCTTGTGTGGATTGCGCTCTGTCTCATCTAACAACTAACAGTGGAAAGCACTACGCAGCAATTAAAAGTGACCAAACCATCATCAAGCATAGGAACTGAGAAGTGGTCTGTGGTCACCACCTGCAGAACCACTCCCCTATTGGGGATGTCTTGCTACCTGCCTATGCTTTCCACCTGTTGTCTATTCCATTTGTACAACAGCATGTGAAATTGATTGTCAACCAGTGTTGCCACCTAAGTGGACAGTTTGATTTCACAGAAGTGTGACTGACTTGGAGTTGCATTGTGTTGTTTAAGTGTTCCCTTTATTTTTTTGAGCAGTGTATATTGAGGTGATTAAGCTACCCATTTCATCGAAACACTTCCTTCTTACACTTCTCCCAACTGGGGCTGTGTTACCCCTTTTAAACAGTATTCCCCAAACTTCACTCCACCACCTATTTCCCCTTCTTTATCTTGCATATTTGTTTGTTTGTTTGTCAAGCATGTATGAGAAAACAAGTATAAGTATGGACATAACATATAAACATATAATTAGAAACAGGTAGAAGTATATACATAATAAATGAGTATGGATAAACAGTAGGACAGGGACGATAGGCACGCTGGTGCTCTTATAATCCTGATCAGGATTACCTCAAATCACAGTTCTACTTTTATCTGCAAGCCAATGCCATTCCTGCCATGGATATGTAATATGAAAATCAAGAACCGAGACTGGAAGAACAACGGAAATACAGAGAGTTCCCTACTGACCACTGCTTTGATTTGCTGCTTTTATGTTTCTTCTTGTTTTAAGTCTTTTCTTTAAGTCACTCTATTTATTTGAACAGTGTTGGGAAGCCTGAAGGATTCCGTTCTTTCTGCTTCACTTTTTTTTTATTGATTAAATTTATATCATTTTCCCCAAAGAATGACACTTGAGGTGGCTTGTTTTTATAGGCAGAGCAGCTGTAGGATGATTCTGCTTTGTAGAAAATTGTGTCCAACCCTGAAAAGTGACAACTTTGGGTCTGTCACTTTTTATTTATTCACGTATTAAGTTTTTCCTTCAAAACCTTAAGGTGGTATACTCGGTTGAGAGTATAAGGTTCTCCCCTGCCTCATTCTATTCTTGTGACAATTAGGTTGAGGCAGGCTCTCCCAATGAGCACTGGCCAAGTGGAAATCTGAAGGTGGTTCTCTCCAGGCTTGATCCAGAATTTTAACTTCTGTATCACATTGGTTGGCTAGTCAGTTGAACTAAGAAAGTTATTGGAAGGGTACCAATACAACCTATTGGATGTTATCTGGAGTAATTGAAGAGATCAGGATAGAAACAAGTTTCATCTTTAAGATCTGTTTCTTCAAGTTTAACTCCCATCTATATCTATCTGTCTGTCTGTCTGTCTGATCATCTCTATCATCTATCTATCTATCTATCTATCTATCTATCTATCTATCTATCTATCTATCTATCTATCTATCTCATTCTATCTGCTCTCTCCCTTCCTCCCTCCCTCCCTGTTTCCTCTCATCTATATCTGTCTGATCAACTCTATCATCTATCTCTCTATCACTTATCATCTATCTAACTCTATCTGTCTGTCTATGTCTCATTATCTATCTCTATTCTCTCTCTCCCTCCCTCCCCCCTTCTCTCTTTCATTTCTGTAGTCATCCGCTTCCCAAATCCAATGATTTCCAAATTAATATTCTTAGCAAATCATCTAAACAAAACTTAGGAAGTTCTTCACTACGGACCTGACTACCCACTGCAAAAGAACACAGTAGAAGATAGGGGTGGTGAGAAATGATACAACCAAATAATAACATTCAAGAATTATTTAAGCACAAAGTGGCACAAACATAAGATTTTTAAGGGTGACAAATCTATTTGTTCATGGGAGTAAATCATTTTCAAAGCCTAGGGTTCAATCCTCGAAAATTCAGAGAACTTGCTGGTGCTGGATCCAATTTACCCTTTCTTTTCTTTTCTTTTCTTTTCTTTTTCTTTGGTAGGTTCTTAACATTCATGTAAAAGGAGGGATAGTACGATGTGATCCTCTTTGTAATACGAATAGTTCAATCTATTGGATTTACTTCATAGAGACGTGCCAGAATTTTTTTGATTCCTTTTATTTAAAAAAGAAAAATCACAACCTTCCTCCCAAATGGGATTAGAGGTGTTTGAGATGTAAGCATCTGTATCAGAAAACAAAACTGACAAATTTGTTCATCCTGATTTCTGAAGCAGCTGAACAGCAAATCCTACTTCAAGTTGCAAGTGTGGAATTGTAGTTGTGACCTCTCCCTTCCATTAGAGAAACACTGTGCAAATAAATGCTTCTGTTACAGGTATCCCTCCATTCTTTTTTTCTGGGGTGTTATAGTCCATTCAAACACTTTTATGATTTTTTTTGCCATTTCAGTTCCACAGTGTCTAAAGATCAATGTTAAAACAGATACTTCAGGCTAATACTTTTTTCTTCCTAACAAAACCACCAGCTATTAGTAGCCATGAAGCAGTTAGACAATTAATAGACAACTTCTTTGGCCAGCAAGGAGACTACCTGAGAGAGGGCAGAAAAATACACCTGTTAAAGTTCTGCTTATGGTGCTATTTTTGTCTGAAGCCCCACTTTGCATTGATGTCTTCTTTGGGTGATGTGGGTCTTCCTTTGATTAATTGCAGGGGAGGGGGAAAGAATTTCCTTTAATGATTTTAGTACAGGAGATAGCGTTGGTGAGAACATTTAATTCCAATGGGAGGTTTTAAAAATACAGCACTGCTGCTTGTTTGTATGTTTGTTTTTAAAAGAGAAAAACAATCTAAGCCTAGATGACCTGCTTTTGTGTGCATATGTGTGAAGAGAAGAGAAGAGAAGAGAAGAGAAGAGAAGAGAAGAGAAGAGAAGAGAAGAGAAGAGAAGAGAAGAGAAAGAAGAGAAGACTTTATTTGGCCAAGTGTGATTGCACACACAAGGAATTTGTCTTGGTGTAAATAACTCTCAATATACATAAGAAAAGGTACATTTCGTTAAGAATCACAGAATCATTACTTACACACTTATATGATATGCATAGGTACATCAACAAATCCAATTATAACTAGGAAAGCAGTCAAGTGGGAAGGGAAATGGGTGATAAGGAGTGCGTGAGGGAGATTTTAACACGTAATTAGTAGTGGTACACTTGTAAAATATAGTTGAACAGTGTTGAGGAATTATTTGCTTAGCCAGAGTGTGATGGTTTTTCGGGAAAAACTTGTGTCTTGTGTCTAGTGTTCTTGGTTGTGCATAGTGCCTATAGCACATTTTGAGGGTAACGGAGTTGAAAAGTTACTGTCCGGACATAGCTGGTCTGTACTGTGTGGGTCTGTAAAATATTTTCACAGCCTTCTATTTGACTTCTGCAGTAATCCAGGTCCTTCAATTGAAGGCAGGTGGGTGTAATTGTTTTTCTGGCATCCTAAATTTATCCTTCTGAAGGTCTGTGGTTCTGTTTGTCCTGTGTCTATTGGGTTGCAGAAGCCACCAGCCATTATAGAGGTGCAGATGACAGACTCAAACAATTTCCTCTCTGTAAAAGCTGTATCAAGCAGCTCTTGGACAGTTGGAGCTTTTCTGAGTTGGTGCAGGCAAAGAACCATTCTTTTGTTTGTGCTTTTTTGATGATTTTTTGATGCTTAGGTATCCATTTTAGCGTCATATGATATACGTATAGAACCATAAATTTGTGAAGGTCTCTACTGTTTGATTACTGTTGTCTAGTATTGTTAAGAGGTGGTTAGTTGATAGGAGGGTTTTCTTCTAAAGTTTACCACCATTTCTATGGTTTTGAGTGTTTCAGTTCAAGATTTGTCCGCTTTCCTGCTGTTTGTTATGTTTTGTTTTTAAAAGAGAAAAACCAATCTAAGCCTAGACAACCTGCTTTGTTGGTGCATGGGTGTGTGTGTGTATCTACCTTTCTCTGCTCTTTTCTCCAGGTGAAGGCCTTTTCTCTTCCAGCTTCTTTCTGCATTCAGCTTAGGAATCGTTCACAAACTGAAAAGTGTGACACGGTCTCTCTCCTCAGTGCAATGTGTTGCCAAGCAATCAGGGCGAAAATAAATTAACACAATGAAAGAGTGTTTGCCCATATCCTTGCTGAGAATGCAATTGGAAAGAGTTCCCAATGAAAAGATTTCTCTGTCGCTTTATCCACCCTTTCCGGGCTGGCGTCGCGTAAACGGAAACATTTGGAAGAGGTTGAAAGGTTGCCAGGCTCCATGATTCACCTGATAATGCGCTTTTATTAATTGAATTCAAGTTGTTCATTCCTACAACGGAGAAAATGCTTGATTGCATTACCTAATTCAGCTTTTATTTTTATATTTTTTTTTTGGCCGGGAGCAGCTACACACCCACTGTTCTTGGTTATCCAGAAAACAATCTCTGGACAAGGATAAAAATGCTCCATCATTATATAATTTTTAAAAAAAAGGAAGGCAATGTCCATATTAATGAGGAAAGGACTATAGGGCCAGTGGGGGATTCAAAATTTTTTACTACTGGTTTGTGGGCATGGCTTGGTGGGTGTGGTGTGGTGGCGTGGCTTGGTGGATGTGGGAGGGGAGGATACTGTAAAGATCTTCATTCCCTCACCATCCTGGAGGAAGGATACTGCAAAATCCCATTGCTTTCACCATCCAATAACTCCATGCTTTCCAGCTCCGTTCTCCTGGGCATGTGCAACAAATAAGAAGACCTCAGCGTGATCAGCTGCATTTGGGAGGCAGAGAACTCAGATGGGACTGGGCCAGTCGGAGGTGATATTTGCCAGTACTCGGACTACTCAAAATTCTCGCTAATGTTCTCCAGAACTGGTCAGAACCTGCTGAATACCACTTCTGTCCTAGTTAATTTGGTGAGTGACCATAAAACAGCTGAAGACTGGAAAGAGAAGAAGAGATGGGTCGCTATGATTACCCATTGGCATCCAAACCTAACAACGTTAACTCTGGTTTGTACTCCCACAATGGGAAAAAAAAAAACTTTTGTGAAATAGACTATGTACTATAGTAAGTCTTGACTATACAACAGTTCATGTAGTGACTGTTCGGATAGTTATCAATGAAGATCGATACAAAAGTGACTCTTTTTTTTCACATCTTAGGACCGTTGTGGCATCCCTGTGGTCACGTGATCAAAATTCAGTTGCTTTGGCAAACTGATTCGTATTTAATGACTGTTTACTATTTCCAAGGAGTCACATGATCACCTTCTGTTGACCTTTTGACAAATTGAAGTCAATGGGGAAGCCAGATTCATTTAACAAACCGGTTATTACCTAGACACATTTAGTGATTCCTTCAAAACTGAGAAAATAGTAGTAATGGGGGAGGGGGCCACAAAGTGACTCAAACAAAATGTTTGACTTTAACAACAGAAATGTTGGGGGCACATTTGTAGTCATAGTCGGGGACTGCCTGCATTTAAGGAGGGGAGATCTGTTAGAAAAGTGAACACCTTGGGTGGAAAGAAACCCTTCAAAAGTGACAGTCAACCCTATCAACAGAGGGATTACTTTAAGGTCTCTTCTACCGTTCTAAGCTTTCAAACCTCATGGGAGTTGTATTTGTTTGTATTAGGTGTGATACTTTTACATGTCAGACTGATTATTGAAAGTAATATTTTCCACTCTGCAGCCTGAAAACAATGCCTGTTCCAGCACCATTAAACATTACGTTCTCATTCCACTTTCACCTGTTACCTAAGGTTGTACAGGCCAAAGTAACTCGCTGAATAGGTTAGGGTGCAGCATAGCAAGCAGGAGGAAAATTGATTTGGCTTTATTCCAGCACCATTATGGGAGTGTCGCTCTGCTGTGCCTCTCAGATGATGCTGTTTAATGGCTGTTGGACCATCGTGGGTCTTTCTAAACCAGAAGGAAAGAATTTAGAAGAAGTAGGAACACAAACCTTATGGGGTAAGCCAAAAATTGTCCACAAGTCATTATTTCTTATATAACTTTTACCACTCGAAAATTGATTTTTTTAATCAATTCTATTTCATAGGCTGGCCTAAAACAGGAAATTAAAAGCATGCGAAGGATTATAGCTATTCCAGTTGATGATCTGTTGAAACAGATACTACAAAATTGATATTTCTTTCTTTCTTCCTTTTGTTTTTCTCTTAGTTTTTTTTTTAAAACTGCCCTGATTGCAAAGTCACTCAACTAAAGCTGGCTTCATATTCACAAGGGCTCTACTGTTCCCAAAGGTGGAATTTCTTACATCTTCTCTTCTCCTTCCTTTCCTTCCTGTCCTCTCCTTCTTCCTGCTCCTTCCTTCCTTCCTTCTCTTCCTTCCTTCCTTCCTTCCTTCCTATCCTTCCTCTTCCTTCCTTTTCAGATGTCGAATTCACAGACTTCTATCGCTAAATCCAAATAGGAAGGCAACTGCGTCTTTCTTGTCATGCCCCTCGCTGGCAGACTGACTCTGAGTAGAGGAGGGGGGGGAACAGTCTGACAGGTGTGGAGGTGTGGCTACTGAGTTGTGGAGGAGGTGGGGAAGGGCAGAGGCCAGCCTGAGAGTCAGAAGAGGACCCTGGGTCCACCCTACTTCCATCCTAGGGCATGCAGGGAGGAGAGATAAGGGAGAGACGTTTGGTCATACTCAGGAGAGAGGTCCTTGATCCTCTTCATGGGCTCTGTAGCTTTGTGACAACTAAATAAGAGGAACGGACATGCATACAAGGTGAACGGCTGGAACACAAAGCGCTGGAAATATCTCTAGTTTATGGTTTCCTCTTTGAGTTTGGTTGTCCTTCTCAATACGTTGTTCTTGTTAATTCTGCGGACATCTCCCGCCTATTTTGCCTAGTTTGTGTTGCTTTTTTCCTCCTTCCTGTAACTTGTTTGTTGTGGGAGATTTTTGTTCTTCTTTTCAAGGGATAATCCAGAGCTTGGAAGCAAATAGTGAAGGAATAAAAGGGGCCTTCAACCTGTTTTCTGTGACTGTGTTTATTTTGTCTCCCCACCCTGGGCTCATCACATTCTTGTTTTTCTTTTTGAAGACATTTTCGTTCTTCAAAACCCCAAAAGGCTTAACCAAACTTGTTTGCAAGGAATTAAATCTTTCTATTCCCCATTGATCCTGTCGGAGCTGAAGAAGCTTCTTTGTAATGAGAAGCAAAACGTCTTGCAAAAGGAAAAAAAGTTTCCTCCTGAAAAAGCTACCTTTGGGACAACCTCATGACACTAGACTGAGAATCTCTACATGAAGGGGTGTAGAGGGCGGACAGATGGATTGGGCCCGGGAGGTCCTTAGATCTGGCCCACGGGTACTGCCCTGGAAAGAGCGAAGGACTGGCCCATGAAAAGGAATGTTTCCCTTTCCCTCTGCGCCCCCCCGCAAATAATGGAGCTCAGGAGGGCCACGTGCTCCATTTTTCACTGACAGAGGGTTGCAGGAGGCCATCGGCAGCGAAAATGGAGCTTGGAAGTAGCGCTTGGGCCACCATAAGGGCACCCCAATGCAAGTGACATCATGCCTGGCCATGCCCATCCTGGCCATGCCTCCCCCAACCCCGAGGTCAAACATAACAACCCGTGATGTGGCTCTTCAATGAAATCTGAGTTTTGACAACTTCTGCTCTTACAGACTGTTAAAATCCAAATACTTCCTCTCAGGAAGGAAAGCTTTTAAACCATTCTGTAATAGGTCGTGTTCTTTTTATAATGAGAGTGCACTATTTCAACCTGGAACCCACTTGAATAAAAAATGTGCCACTTTTAAAATTAACTCTGAAACATCACTTCCAGGTAACCTTTTTTGACTTGTGTCCTTTTTATCACTATATGTCCTGGATGTTAAGCAGGCTAACTCCGTACAATGGACCGTAAATCTGACCCTTGGACACGCCTCAACGCAAATGATGTGAAACAGTCAATTAGGTGAATCCCTTTAGAATCGGTACAAGTTCCATTGACTCTATTGAAAAAAAACCACAATTGAGCCTCAAATTTAATGTTGCTAAGTGAGAAATTGCTGAGTTTTTTTGCCCCCATTTTAGGACCTCTTTCTTGCCACGATTGTTAGTGAATCACTGCAGTAGTTTAAGCAATCCGGCTTCTCCAGTCAATTTTGCTTGTCAGAGGTTCTTAAAAGAATGTATCACATGACCCTGCGGACATTGCTAACAGTCATAAATGATGAGGCAGTTGCACAATTTTGATCATGTGACCATTGGAATAGAATAGAATATCATAGTTGGAAGCGGACTCTTGGAGGTCTTCTCGTGTCAACCCCAGCTTAGCAGAGAATAGCTGTATACCGATGATGGCAACCTTTTTGTCCATGCATTCCGAAAGTGCACTCCATAATGCAATAGCATGTGCAACTCCATGTGACCTGCACATGCATGCTGACCCCACCCCCTGCGCATGTCCATGCATTTTGTATCCGCATGTGCCCCGCCTCCCCATAAATTAACATGGCAATACCTGACAGTGGAACTTGAGCTGGGCAATCAAGCTTGCGTGCTGGCAGAGATGGCCTCTGCATGCCACTGTGACACGCATCCATAGGTTCACCATCACAGCCCTGTACCATTACGACAAATGGTTGTCCAATCTCTTCTTAAATCAACTTTTAGTGTTGAAGCATTTCACGAACTTCTGGAGGCAGGTTTGTTCCACGTCTGATTAATTGTTCTAACTATCAGGAAATTTCTCCTTAGTTCTAAGTTGCTTCTCTCCTTGATTTTATGTTAATCCACCCATTGCCTCTTGTCCTGCCCTCAGGTGCTTTTGGAGGAATTAGCTTGACTCCTTCTTCTTTGTGGCAGCCCTTAGATATTGAACACACTGCTATTTATGTCTCCCTAGTCCGTTCTTTTCATTAAACAAGACATGACCCCCTTCCAGCAACCATTCTTTGTATGTTTTAACCCCTCCAAGGTCCCCTAATCATTTTTGTTGGCTCTTTCTTATGCACTCTTTTCTAGCTATTTCTCAACATCCACTCCTTTTAAACTCAAAACTATCCACTATTGACCTTATCCCATTCCTAAGAGTTCTGTAAGGGGCGTGCATAAAGTACACCATTTGTGCCTCCTGTCCCTGTCCTATTGTCCTCATTTATTCATACCTACTTCCTGTATTCTTACTCATGTTTATACTTATACCTATTATCTTGTAAGCAATTGACAAATCAAATCAAATCAAATCAAATCAAAATAAATGAAATAAAAATAAAATCTTTTTTACATCGTAGCAACCAAAACTGGATGCAGTGTTCCAATCGTGGCCTTACCAAGGCATTATAAAGTGGTGTTAATACTTCATGCGATCTTGATTCTAGCCCCCTGTTGATGCAACCTGGAATTATGTTGGCTTTTTTGGCAGCTGCTGCACACTGCTGGCTCATGTTTAAATGACTGACCACTAGGTTTCAAGATTTCTCTCCCGGTTACTATTATTGAGCAAGGTACCACAAAACAATAGCAATAGCATATACCATTTTATAGTGCTTTACAGCCCTCTCTAAGCAGTTTACAGACTCAGCATATTGCCCCCAACAATCTGGGTCCTCATTTTACCCACCTCAGAAGGATGGAAGGCTGAGTCAACCTTGAGCCTGGTGGGATTTGAACTGCCAAATTGTAGGCAGCTGGCTACACATATACACATAGATACATATACACTGTACCTGTGCATTATTATTTTTTGCCTAAATGTAGAACTTTATTTTTTTCACCATTGATGGGAATGCTGTAAGTGTGGAAAATGGTCATAAGTCACTTTTTTCAGTGCCATTGTAACTTTGAATGGTCATTCAACGAACTGTCCTAAGTTGAACACTACCTATATTTTCTCCTTTAAGATACCTCACAATAGCTTCAAAGTGTGTAAAACCTGGAACATAAACAGCTCAGTTTCAACAGTAAGAGCAAGGCGCTTGGGCATGTGAGTTGTGCAAACTGGAGGCACAAGAATCTCCTTTTCTCTCTGATCATTAGACAGTCTTCACCTTGGTCATTTCTATCCTAAACTTTGCTCTTTCCATAAGCTCCTCATTTTCTGCCCTCCTTTCATAACCATCATTACCCATCTCTCTGTTTTAATGACAGCTTCTCTCTGCTTTCCCACATGGGTAAAGAAAGGAAAGCAGAGCTCTAGTTTTGTTTTAAGCTGGAGCAAGGGGGAGAGAGTGTTCTGCACTATTGCACTTTAATTATATTTGGAAGTATATCTTTAACTTTAGATGCAGCTGCCCTGCATCTTCCTCATTGCCATGTCCAAGAATAATGAGGGGAGTTGAACTGAGCTTTTTTGTTTATTTACGAGCTTCTCGGTAGACATCAGAGTCAATTACTCCTGTCTTTCTCCCTATGAAGTAAGACAGTGGTTGCCCAATGGCTAGTCCTTTTCAGTTCTCCTGCTTTAGGAAACCTGGTTAATTGCACAATACTGGTAGAGTCTGCTTCCTTTTTCTCTGGGACTGTTTCTATATCCTCCCATACATTTCTTTACTTTTACCTTGGGAAATGCCCAGATGGGAAATGAGAGGAGGAGGAAACCATCAGACTAGGGAAGAGAAGCTCTAATTCTAAAGTTAGACCCGTGTGTGTGTGTGTGTGTGTGTGTGTGTGTACTGGGCTTTTGGGTGTAACCTGAGATGCTGTCACAGTCAATACTGTGTACTTCCCAAGTAATTGTGTTATAACAAGGTGACACAACACTGATGTTTTTTGTCCAGCTTCTTGGCTTCCCTCATTTATGAGCAAGTTACCAAAGAAAATAATAGCTGTGTAGAGATGCTGAAAAAGGAAGACGCCCTTGTATCTCAGCACCATGTATCCCTCTAAACTAGACAATAACAACAGCAGCTTATGATACCACTGGAAAGTGGGGCAACATTAGTGTACATTTGGGGTGTTGTTCCACAGGTGCTTTTTCAAGAGGCAAGTGGGCTTCCTGTTGTTGTTTTTTTAAGATGTTTCACTTCTCATCCAAGAAACTTCTTCAGCTCCAGAAGTTTCTTTAGCTTCAGCTTCTTGGATGAGAAATGAATGTTTTCAGAGAAAAACCAGAAAGTCCACTTGGCCCTTGAAAAAGCACCCTTGGGACAACCATGACCTGGATGACTTGAGAAATCTCCATAAACATTTTGGCAGTTGTGTGTTTTATGTGGGATGGAGGACAGAATGCTAAAAATGAAGGTGAAATGAGATGATGACAAGCACAAAACATAGGAGCACCTTCTTTTGGAGTCACGGTTTTAAAATGAGAAACTGCGGGAGCTCCCTTGGGGACAAAAATCTCCAGAAATGCTTTTCTTGCAGCTTCTCTCTGCTAGAAATCTTAAATCTATGTGGGATGTATTTCAGCTTGAACACTCACAAATTGCTACAGGTTGGCAAGAAAACAACCTGTCAAGATGACTTTAATGTACCTACTACGATATGCGACTAGACTACTTCAGTTGAATCGGTGTCTACTTGAGTCAAGAAATGTATTTGTACCAAAGCAAAAAATAGACACCGTCACTTTGTTTACACTTTTGCAGCATACAGGAAACCAAGTGTGAGTTATGTAAATGAGTTGAAAACACACTGTTCATGACTAGGGGAATAATACCATGGCGGTGAAGTCCCGAAGAAATAGAGTGTGGAATTCGAGAAGGAAGGATGGATATTGAAAATTCTTGGACACTCCAAAAACAGAGGCCACAGGTGGACTACTGCAAATAGCTCTGGTCATCATGATACAAAAGAGATGCTGAGGCCCTAAAAAGAGTGCAGCAAATAGAAATAAAGATGATAAGGGTCTGGGGGCTAAATTATAGGGTGAATGGTTGAGGGAGCTAGGTATATCTAACCTATAGAAGAGAAGGATTAGGGGGAACATGATAACCATCTTCCAGTACCTCAGCTACTGTCACAGAGAAGAGGGGACAGCAGTGGTGGGATTCTAATTTTTTTACTACAGGTTCTGTGGGTGTGGCTTGATGGGTGTGGCAGGGGAAGGATATTGCAAAATCCCCATTTGTACTCTACTCCTGGGGAAGGTTACTGAAAAATCCTATTCCCTCCCCATTCCACTAACCTGCTTTCCAGCTTTATTCTCCTGTGCAGGACAACAAAAGAAGACCCAGCTGATCAGCTGGGACTTGGGAGGCAGAGAATAGATGGGGGCAGGGCCTGTCAGAGATAATATCTGCCAGTTCTCCAAACTACTCAAAATTTCTGCTACCGGTTCTTCAGATCTGGTCAGAACCTGCTGAATATCACCTCTGGGGAACAGATTTATTCTCCAAAGCATCTGAGGGCAGGACAAGAAGCAATGAATAGAAGCTTGTTAAAGAGAAATCAGACCAAGAAATCAGCAGAATTTTTTTGATAGTGAGAACAATTAATCAATGGAACAGCTTGCCTCCCGGAGCTGTAGATGCTCCATCACTAGAGGTTTCAAAAAAAGATGGACCAGACAACTATTTGACCAGGATAGTATAAGGTATCCTGCCTTGAGGAGGGAGCTGGACTTCAAGATCTCTGAGAACCCTTCTGATCCTATGACTCTATGTTCTCTTTTAAACATGGCTTATGTTTTTGCATTCCTTTGAGTTAATTAGCAGAGCTGATTAATCTACGTTTTCCCAAATAACACATAGGGGATCTTAAGGCAAAGGCCACATGTAATTGCCACCAGCTACCAGCATACTATTTCTGATGACTAAGGAGATGTGAATTCAGACAAATAACAGAGATACAGAGTGATGTAGGCCTCTCTGCTAAGTGTCCTTGGTGGGAAGAGAAAAATAATTTTCACACTGTGACTAGATGGCATTTGTTAAATGTAAAGTCCATTGCAAATATTTGATCTGGTTTTGAAAAATCTTGCTTTGATCTTTCCAACAGCAGTGATTGGCAGATATAAAGGACAGCAATCTCATAACAAAAATGGGACAAAATAGGGGGTACCCATTCCTCTGGATCATGTTTTCTGAAATAAATCTTTATATTGGGATTACGTTAAAGCTGTCACACAGTCCAGAATAATTAGTTATACTTGTTGAGAACGATACTTCCTAAAATATATTGCCTGAGATAGTGGAATATGAGACTTAGCCTGGAGCAACCTGAATTCAAATCATGATTCATCCAGCCTGAGAATATTGTGGGGAAACTTTCAATCAGTTACCACCTTAAATTAATTTCACGGACTGTTGCAAGGATAACATAGGATGACCTCAATAGAAGAGAAGCATATTATGCTACAAATGTGGATGAAAGAGAAGGATAACTCTTGCATCTTCTGCCCACTTATAATAATAAATGTGCCCTTTTGAGCTTGGGTGTCAGAGTCAGCATTTGCAGATGATCAGATAAAGAAAAGGTGATGTGGGAAACTTACGAATCATCCCACATTTGTAATTCGCTGTTGTAAAGGCAAAAAAAAATTAATGATGATCCAACAGACTTTGATTAGGTCATCCTACTTCAAAGATACAATGCCATAAAATTCTTCTCTGCAATGTACAACTTAATAAGCTCCAGGTTTGCTAAACCAAAGCTTCATCACTTCTCAACATGATCAAAGCCATGAGAAGAAGACGTATGCAGCAAGGTAACGATACTATCTGAAATAGCAGAGAGCCCACTATAGTGTTTTGGTTGATGCAGCATTTTGAGTATGTTCCTGGCAAAGTTGGAATCTAGCCTGATCAAAAATTAGTAGACCAGAGGTGGTATTCCGCAGGTTCTGACCAATTCTGGAGAACCGGTAGCAGAAATTTTGAGTAGTTCAGAATACCACCTCTGACTGGCCCCACCCCATTTTTATTCTCTGCCTCCCGAGTCCTAGCTGATTGTCTGGATCTTCTTTTGGTGCCCTGCAGAGGAGAACGGAGCTGGAAAGCAGGTTAGTGGGGGTGGGGAGAGAATGGGGATTTTACAGTATCCTTCCCCTGGAGTGGGGTGGGAATGGAGATTTAACGGTATCCTTCCCCTTCCCCTTCCACGTCCACCAAGCCACGCCTACAGAACTGGTAATAAAAATTTTTGAATCCCACCACTGGAGCAGTCTTTTGTACCTTTAATTGAAGTAAATTTATTACAAAATGTATAATTTATGGGGGGGGGGGGCAGCATCAGGGTAGAAAAAGCCTAACCTCTTGCTAGCAACATCCTACCAGGTGGAGAATAAGAGAGCAAGTGTAATGTAAAGACAAAATTAAGAAGGACACATTTTGAGATGAGCAATGTCTCATAGAATGGGCATAGTGAAAGATAAAGAAGATTAAAGAGAGGATGTCTATGGAGCTCCTCTGTTATCCAGGTCATGGTTATCCCCAAAAAGATATTTTTTGAAGAGGCAACTGGACTTTCTGGTTTTTCTTTGAAAATGTTTAGCTTCTTATCAAAGAAGCTTCTTTAGCTCTAGAGAAGATGTTTTGCTTCTTATCCAAGAAGCTTCTCCAGCTCTAGAGAAGAGCTGAAGAAGCTTCTTGGATCTATCCTCATCACCATGGCAGATAGTGGAAGGGAAATAGAGGATAATTAAAAGACATGAAAAAGTTGGCACAGGTGATCTTCAATTTATGAGTATAATTGAACCCGAAATTATGGTTGCAAGTCATATAAGTCATTAACTGGGTCACAATATATTCACACCTGATTCTACAACTTTTTTGTGATGACTGTTAAAGAAACATGCGGTTGCAAAGTGAATGCAGCAAGTATTAAGCAAACAACGCAGTTGTTAAACAAAATGTGTTGTCACGTGACTGTGTGATGCTGAAAAAGACTATAAAGGTGAGCCAGTTGCCAAGTGCCCCACATGCGATCATGTGACCACTGGGGGGAGACGGGGAGAAACCATCAGAACTTAGAATCTGGGTTATAAGTAGTTCTAAGGACATCGATTGTAACTGAGAACAGTTGCTAGGCACCTAAGTCATAAGTCAAGGATTACCTGTAAAAAAAAACCTTTTCAGATCATCTAGTCCAGGGTTGTCAAACTCAAGGCCTGTGGGCTGCATCTGGCCCAGGGGGCACTTAGATCTGGCTGGTGGGGCTGCCCTGGAAACAACAAAGGACTGGCCTGCAGTGCCTTTGCCAGCCAAAACAGAGTTCATGCATGCAGCCCTCCCTGGCCCTGTTTTTTGGCCATGACTGCTTCCTACAGCCCTTTGCCAGCAAAAACACAACCCCTTGAGCTCCATTTTTGCTGGCAGGAGGCGGTCGCAGCTGAAAATGTGGGTCAGCTCTGTTTTCACCGGCAGAGGGCTAGCAAAACAAACTAAAAACAAAACAAAAGGAGAAGTGTTTCCCCTTTCACTTTTGAGCCTGCAAGAAGGAACAGGAAAGGAGAAAGGGAAAGAGGAAAGAAAAGGATGGGAAGATGGGAAGAGAGCAAGGAAAGAAAAATAAGGAAAGAGGGGAAGGCAGAAGAATGGAGAACGAAGAGGGAAGGAAAAAGAAGAAAAGGAAGGGAGGAAGGGAGGGAGGGAGGAAGGAAGGAAGGAAGGAAGGAAGGAAGGAAGGAAGGAAGATAGATTATTGTTCCGTCCGGAAAAGACGCGCGGTAGACC
>BHFT01058542.1:0-16572 GCA_004320025.1 Laticauda laticaudata
TGCCTGCCTGCTTTGCCTGATTTTGGGTAAAAGTTGCTCTTTTTTTATAAAAAAATCAATATTTATATAAATATATATAATATTTACATACAAGCTAGGCCCAGCCAGTCACATGACCACGAAGCCACACTCACAAATTAGGCCATGCCCACAGAACTGTTTAGTGGTCCCTGAGATTTAAAATTATGAGTTTGGTGGTCCCTGAAGTCCAAAAGGTTGGCGACCCCTGCTTCAATCAGTGAGGGTAAAAAATGATTTACTATTGTTTGGATGAAAACTATACAGTCAATAAGAAAAAAGAGACAGATTAGGAGCAGTGATAGGAAAGGCGTGGGAAAAACACAGATTATGTGTCCTGTATGAAGAGGTTGATATGTGGAAACAAAAGGATCCTGCTTATTTTCAAGTGATGCCTGTTTTATCATTTAAAACCCTGTACAAATGTTCAATTTGCACAAATGATGAATTTACATCTGTATAATGGAAATGTGGGCTTACCTGAATGGTTCTCCCGTGTTTATGGAATACCATAAAACCCAATAGGTGGAAACTTTCCCATTACATGAACAAAACTTTCCACATATATGTTCTATGACAGCATGTGTGGAAAAAGACAAAACCTATGCTTAATTTGTCACATATAATCACTTGTTATTTCCTGGCAAGCATCTTTATTTGATTTACTAAAATTGTCTTTCAGATCAGATGGATGTTTTCCATATTATAATCTACTGAAAAAGAACCGTGCAATCTTGTTGAACTATTATCCAACTGCTTCAAAGCCATGATCTTTGTGCCAGACCCAATTGTAATTTTCTTTTCTATATCCAAAAGTGCACATGCTCAAATTAAAGTATCTTTTGAACTCTTCCAGCGATGTTTCTATTACATATTATCCTATCTTTAAACTTCTTTTCCTTCCTTTCCACAAGAGAGGAAGTTTACATGTAGTACTTTTGGAAATAAACATTTTTATTAGAACAAAAAAGGTTAAAAAATATTCCTGTCACATTAATTTTCCACCTCTCAAAACTAAAACAATGCCAACCAAGAAACCAAAGTCAATAGGTGACACTGTATTTATGTAGTTATTTTAGAAAAAAAAATCTATGTGACATTTCGCCCTCCCCCCAAAAGTCTCCCAAGCCACTTTATAAATCAAAGAAAAATGAATACAAATACATCAATCAAATGATCAGAACAGCGACATAACAAGGTCATAAAACAAATGGATCAGTTTAAAAATACATCACCACAGTAGGAAATTAAAAGTGAAAAAAAACCAGCTGCTATTAAAAAGTCAAGAGACAAGAAATCAAACCTGTTTTAGTTGCCTGATTTCATGCAACCTATCAGGAGAACCCTTGAACCAAAGGCTCCAATATTTCATGCAAGCAGATTATTTTTTAAAAAAAGCTTTTCTTCACATAACTGAATCCCCCAAATCATGTGTGGTTTCTTATTTAATTATGAAATACAATAGGGTGTTTTGAAAGCAGCCATAAAATAAATCTTATACATATCTACTCAGGTTTACATATGTACCATGAAGATAACTTTTAATAATTAGATATAAATGAGTCAAATGAAAAATGTATTGAAGAAAAGTTTGGCTATAATTTTTTGTTTAAAATTTTTAAACAAAATAGCAAAATAAACTTTGTTTGCTATTCAAAATTGTTGGTAAACTTTGTGTTTCTCATATAGGTTCAAGTATTAGGGGGAGGTATGCCACAGGGCAGAAGTGGCAACAGAAGAGGCACAAGGAAGAGGTGGGATAATATACCACATCCAATTGTGATGTTGCATGTACATCATAATCTTCTTTCAAGTATCTGACCACAAATGAGCATCTTTACTGTAGGATTGTATGTGCTACCTGCTGCAATTGAGTTATGATTACATGATTATAGGGATTTTTAAAAAAATCCTGGATAAAATTTACTTTTTTATGAGTTGAAACTAGTGTCTTGAAGGATTGGAAAATGAAGTCCTTGGTACTCTCTGATCTGGGATGTTTGCTGATGGTGTTATCTAGTTGGATAATGAAACATCTGCAAATAAACAATCAAGCTCAGAGAGCACCAAGGACTCCACAACCTGAACTACAGATGTTCACTTCTATTGGACTGAAAAAATTTGAAACATGCCCACTGATATAATTAATATTATTACTCTAGTAAGAACCTCTGTGTCAAAACTTTTCATAATTTATATTTTTGCTATGAATGACCTTTACACATAATTCAGGGTTTCTATCTGGGTTCAATCAAATAAACATAGACTCATAAAAAACCATCTATGCTGTCAAATTCAACCTCCTACTCCTTTAATCAGGAATCCAGATTAAAGAATTCCATTCTTTAAAGGATGCCTATCTAGCCTGCAGGAACACATCCATTATAATTGGTGCAACTTCTAAAATTAGACAGAGTACAGCAACTGTTTAAACAGTGGCTGCTGAAAGGCAATGGCACAGTGGAGACAAAGCTGTGTGAGTGCCATTTTGTCAAATAAAGAACAAAATGGTTTTTTTATTTTGGGGATAAGGGGGAGGTATTCCACAGGGCAGAGTGGCAACAGAAGAGCTACACTTCTGAGGACCTGCAAGGTGGCAATTGTTTAAGGGAAAGGCTTGGAGCATTTGTACCATATCCAAAATGGGGAAATAGGAAAATACTCTGGTCTTCATAGGCAATAGATAAGTATTAATCAATTATTGATGTTTAATGCTATAGAACTGAAAAAATATTGGGAGTAGATAAGCCTCCTCAATTTAAAGCCTTTCACATGTATTGGACTACAACTAGAACCATATAAAATGCTAAAAGATCAGGGGTGGACTGTTCATTTAAGGGCATCTTCTATTTTCTTCTGGCTGTGTTCTATGTGAAGCCTTTACTACTAATTTTTGGTCCAGTGAAGACAAAAGCGGGTGAACAATTGATGGGGAAAGCAAAAATGCTGCACACTATTATGTATTATATTAATTCACTGATTTTTTAAAAAATGGATTATGATGATGATGATAATGTTGTGATAATGATGATGATGATGATGATGATGATGATGATGATGATGATATCAATTCATTGAGTCTGACTCTTGGAAATTCCATAGGCCAAATCACATCTTCTAATCTTGCACTATTTCTTTGAGTTTTTCTATGCTCTGGCTGGTATCAGCTTTGATAGTGTCCAGCTACCATGTTCCTTGATGGACTGGTTTCCTTTTACTGCTAACTCTTCCAAACACAATTGCTTTCTCCAGGGAATTTCTTTGCATGACATGGCCAAAGTAAGTGATTGTAAAATAAATAAGGCCAAATGCAATTCTGTGATTTTGACTTCTAGTGACATTTTGGTGTTATGTGCTCCAATATTTGCTCATTAGTCACCTTTGCTGTCCAAGGAACACACAGGAGCCTTTTTCAGCATCACAGTTCAAACAAGTTGTTTTTCTTCCTCTCTTCGCTTTCTTTAAAGTCCAACTTTCACAACCATAGGTAGCTGTGGAAAACACAATAGAATGAACTAACCTACATTTGGTTGTCAGGCTGATGTCCATGCTTTTCCTTATTTGGCTCATGTTCATCATTGCTGTGTGACCCAGTGCAATTTGATGTTTTACTTCTGTGCTGGCTACACTGAATACAAATTATCAAATAATGAATCAGATTTTAAATGGCAAAAGTGCCCTGGTTAAAGAAAAAAAAAGATCCAGTTACATCACCTGGTGTTGTGAACCTCCATGATTGAATTCAGTGGAGCATACTTGTAGGCAGGCATTGATAGGACTACACTATAGCAGAAAGAAATCTATTGAGAGGTGCTCATCAAGGAATGTAATTACTCTCCTATTTGCAGGATTATAGGATCACTTAGTTGTTAAAGGCCCTGTCACACTGGCCGACGGATGCAAAACGTTTGTAAAAAGGACACAGTGGACAAGAAAAATGTACCATCCGTTGTTATCTGCTCTCAAAAGGGGCAAAAATTTGCATAACCAGAGCGGATAACATGGAAAGGAACGGATGGCGAACGGATGGGAGGACACAGGGCAGATGGGAAAGGGATGCTCCACGGAAGAGCCTAGCGGATGGAAGCGGATGGGAGCAGATGGCACATCTGCAAGGCTTCCGGGGAGTGCAGCAAAGTGGACGCGGAGATGGACACAACGGCTGCAGAGCGGACGCCGGAGCGGATTGAAGAGGATGCACAGCGGAAGCCTAGCGGAGCCTAGCGTTCACTGCGGCATGCGGGAGGATGCATTGCGTCAGCCCGCAGATATAAAGGGAGGCAAGTCCCAAGCAGGTCACCATTCAGAGGAAAGACCTGCTTCCAGACACATCGACTGCCTTGCCAGGCCTTGCCAGCCTGCCTGCCTTGCCTCCCTGCATGCCTGCCCACCTTGCTGCCTGCCTGCCTGCCACCCCCTGCCAGCCTTGCTGTCTGGGCTGCCTGCCAGCCTTGCTGCCAGCCTGCCTGCCAGCCTTGCTGCCAGCCTGCCTGCCAGCCTTTGCTGCCAGGCCTGCCTGCCAGCCTGCCTTCCAGCCTCCCTGCCAGCCTTGCTGCCAGCCTTTGCCAGCCTGGCCTTCCAGCCTCCCTGCCACCTTGCTGCTGCCTGCCTGCCAGACTGCCTGCCTGCCAGACTGCCTGCAGCCTTGGTGGTCCTGCCTGCCTGCAAACCTTTCCTGCCAGCCTTCCTGCCAGCCTGCCTGCCTGCCAGCCTGCCTGCCTGCCAGCCTGCCTGCCTGCCAGCCTGCCAGCCTGCCTGGCCTGCCAGCCTTGCTGCCAGCCAGCAACCCCACAACCATGGGGAAAAAAGAGGAAGCCTCAGCCATCTGCTGCCAGCCCTGGCAAGAGGGACAGGCCATCCTCCCACCCCCTGGCCCTCACTCTGCTTCTGCTGGGGCTTTCGTGTAGCATGGGCTCGCTCTTCTGGGCTGGGGCTTCTTGCTGATTCTGCTTCTGGAGGAGCTGATTGATGCTGCTTATGGCGGTTGGTGCTTCTGCTCGTGCTTACGTCTTGCGACTGCTTGCGTGTCTGCGGTGGTGATTCTTGCTGATTTGCTGCTTCTGGAGAGCTGATTGCTGCGACTTCTGGCAAGTGGTGCTTCTGCTGGTGCTTACTCTGCTGTAGCTGCTCTCGTTCCTGCTGGTCCTTGTCATCCTGCTGGTCCTGCTCATCCTGCTCGTCTCCCTTGGTCTTGCTCGTCCCTGCTGGTCCTGCCCGTGCTCCTGGTCTTGCTCGTCCTGCTGGTCCTGACTGGTGCTTCCTTGGTCCTGCTTGGTGCTCCTGGTCTGCTTTGTGCTCCGTCCTGGCTGTGCTCCTGGTGCTGCTGGCGCTGCTGCGTGCTTACTCTGCTTTGTGCTGATTCTGGTCCTGTGTGGTGCTGGTGCTGCGTGCTCTGCTTGATGTCCTGCTGGTGCATGCTGCTGCTGCTGCTGCTGCTGTGATTGTGATGATCCTGCTGGTGCTGGTGCTGCTGGTGGTGTGGAGGAGCAGGCCCCTACAAACCTGGAGCCCTCTGATGAGGTCCTCCCATGTGCGTTCTGCCAAGGAGGAAGAGGCATATGGCAAGGAACGGGAGAGGAGCAATAACTCCATCAAGGAGGAACATGAGGATGAGGTGGCTGGAGTGGCTGAGAGAGAATAAGCTATCTATGGCGGAAGGGAACACAGGCTCTACATGGGACAGAAAGGAAGCAGGTTGCTTGGAAGAGGATGGCGGGGAGAGCCGGTACCCTTCAGACCCTCGGCTGGTCGAAGCACATGCACACCTTGGTACAGGACTGCCTCAAGAATGCTGGCCAGCCCGGTGGTCAAGCTGACGGACAGAGAGACCTACGTCATGGCCAAGTGCAGCTTCCTGGAGGGAGGTGAGGTCCGCCACTGAGGAGCAGCCCCTCTCCTCAGCAGCCTGCTGAGAGCCAGTCCTCTTCCGGCCGAAGTCAGCTCCTGTCTCTTCTTGTCTGATGGAGTGCGTGCTACAATGGAGAACCGCGGACAGCCGTTCTAACCGTGGCAGAGCACGGGAGCGACTCCGCCTGGACGCAGTGGGAGAAAAGGAGACGGCACTTCCACACAGTCCCTACCACAGCCACCCCAGCGTCACCTCCACAGAAAGCAGAGAGCCAGACAGGAGGGGCAGAGCCACACTGTCTGCTGGAGATATAGAGACACCATCAGGAGCAGCATAGATCTCCTCTTCTCAGCTGTCGTACACACGACTCCTCATCTCCAACCGCAAGCCCTTCCTCAACCTAAGTCAACCAGGACCCTCACGGACATGGGCAGAACCCCCAGTACCAGGTGGTGAAGGGACAGGATCACTGATTCTGCTTCACAAACCCTCCAGATCCAGTGAACTGCTCCCACCCAGGTCCAGGTCTGCTCTTCCCCCAGGATTAGTGCTTCATCTCCCATTCAGGCTTTCCAACAGTGCCCTCACCTACCAGGGGCGTATGGCTACCAGGAGGTCCAGCAGCACAGGGCAGCAGCCTCCCAGTCAGGGCCAAAGACATGGTTTCATCGGATGCCACCATTGCCACCTGGTTTCACTGATGCCAACCTGATGCCACCACGCCCTGATTAGCCACCCACGCCAGTCCTCACACATCTGCCAACCCAGACAGCCCCACAACCACTGCTCCTCTCCTCCAAACCACAGACAAAGCCCGGCCTCGTACATGCTGTCGTTGCGCACTGGGGCTTGACAACCCCCATGCCATGGAGGAAGGAAGCTCTCAACATCATGGGGCTGAGCCAGCTGTCCGAGAGCTTCCTCCAAACCCACACTGTCACCGTTGTCCTCTCGGGGCGCAGGCACCCCAGTGGCGGCGCAGAACCACACTCCAGACACCAGTCCACACACAGACCTGGACCACTTACACCTCCTGAGACTGGGGCAACACCTCTGGAGTAAACAGGTATCAAAGAGTGCCAGACGATTGTGTGCTACTGTAGACTTTATTTCAACATCTGACTTGGGTTATTTTCTTTTTAAGGCTTGTTATTTATAAAAGAATTATCTTTCCACAACGTGCTTCATTTATTTTGTAAATAAAGACCTTGGTGGAAACTTTTAGAAAATGGTTTAAGTTTGATTGCTTGTGGGATGTGGTAAGGATAGGCAGTGGGTTGTGGGCAGGGATTACCTTGGATGGTAATATCTGTGGGGATGGGCAGGATACGCCTGGTTGATGGGCCAGGGATATCTTGGGATGGGGTAATATCTGGGGTATGGGCAGGGATACCTGTGGGATGGGTTAAGGATAGCTGATGGGCATGGGTTTTGCAGAATAGCTGTGGGGATAGATAAACTCCAGTGCAAGCATAGGTGGGAACTTATTGGTCACCCTCCCAGCTGCCACACCTAATGGCCCTTCATTATCAATACTAATGTACTCATTTATCCCACACATGTCAACCATAAACACAACTCTTTATCAAATGCCCTGTTCATTGTAGCCCACCCAACATACAGGCCCAATCTCATCAGTTGTGATGAGGACAGGCCTGAAGGAAGCATCCATTAATATCTATCATTCCTGTCTTGCACTCCAACTGCTCCCAGCTGGGAGGGCACCAGGTGTTCAGGAGGTTCGCTGCCTCTTCCCTTCACGTGAGGCTCTGTTGGGGGCCTTGCACATCCTCAGTGTCTATCAGGTTTTGCCCTTGCCTCCATTCCCCAGGCTCCATTGTCCCCATTGCCTTGTTGGAGGTCCCACCGAGCCTGTTCTTGCAAGACTGGGTAGCGGTGTGCACATGAGATTGTGCAGGATGCCAGGCAAAAGCGTCCACGACTCCTCCTCACGGTCTCTTGGGCGATGCTGCATGGCTTCGGTGAGAAGTACCTGAACCTGTGGCCAGGATGCCAAAGGTGTTGTCCACCACCCGCCTTGCCCTGGACAAGCCTGTAGTGAAGATTCCTCTCTTTAAGGTGAGGTACTGGAACTGTTACAGCTTCATGGAGTGTTGGTTCTGAGAGGTTAGAAGGCATCGATCACAACGATGAAGTAGGGCACATCTTGCATGTCGTTGGGTTAGGGGAGTCTGGATCTGCGGAAGCCCCATGATTGAGGTTGCTTCCAGCCCCTCCTTGAGGTTGACTGGGCGTTGTATACCTGGGCATCTGAAGCTGACCCGTTGCTGAAGCATCGACGTTGTTACATTGAACTTTTTAGTTTAGGCATTCGACCATGCGAAGAGGATATTCTGAAGAAGCCACTTGTAGTGAAATAAGTGACCACCGTACTTGGGCTGGTGCTTTTGGCAGGCCACTATGCTTGCCATCTATGGCTTCTACGGTGGTGTGGGAAGTTCCACCTCTCATACCACTAGACTCTGCAAACTTTCTTCCATCCTTCTTCAGTGGTAGGGCACTGGAGGAGCTCCTCCATGTATTCTTCGATGATGGCCTGCACCACTTCTCTGGACCACAAGCTGATTGGTGTTGTGCGGCAACCTCCAGCCGTACTTGCATGCTCCTGTCAGGTGGTCCCTTGAGGCCAGGTGGTGCAGAGTCAGTGGCCACCTTTGAGCCCAGGGTCCAGGCTGGGCGGAAGTTGGTGCTCTGCTGGTCAACCTGGGTCTCAGATGCTCCAGAAGTTCGTCAAACATGGCTGGAGGCATCCTCATGAAGTTCTGGAAATGCTACGAGGGTGCTTCATTCCTGGCTCCACATCAGCTGTTGTCACAGTCCGTAACTCTGCTCTTCTCCCGATCCATGTTCGGACCCAGACGCTTGCTTGGCCGCCCTCGCTTTTCTTCTCATGAGTGAGTTGAAAGAGCCTGTAGATGGCTTCGCACTGTTTCAGAATGATTGGTGGCTTAGCAAAAGACTGTGTTTGTTGATCCATGGTGGAACATGACTGGATGCTGTGGAAGAGCAAGAGGCAGATGAAGGCTGCAGAGGTCTGCAGAGCAGGGCTGCTGGTCTGAAAGTGAGATCCAGGTGGAGTTTTGCTCCCCTTTTTATAGGGCAATATAGGCTTTTTTTCCCTTATTGTGTTCCTTTTGCATCCTCTAGGCATTACTCTGGACATCCTTAATAACTGAGATAGCGTCCCCTCTGTGAACGGTTTTTTCCGTTTTAAAATGCTTTCTTTGCGAGCTTGCATTCCGCTTTCATCCTTTCTCCGTCCGTGCTACTAACGCTTTAGTGTCCGTTCCATGTGCCGTTCCGCTTCCTCCCTGTGTTCCGCTTTCTGCTGGAGCGGATCTTGAGTTCTCTTCGGATGCGACTAGCGGATGACGACGGGATGCAGAACGGATGTTTTCCTGTATGCCTTCAGATGCAACATGGACGCGTTGGATACATTTTCCACTCAAAAAGGTTTTGAGCCAGCCAAAACTTTTGAGCAAATGAAAATGTTCATTCACGGATTGCTGGACGGATTAGAGAGGAAGAAATAAACAGACCCAGTGGAGTACCCGAAACGGAAGCATCGCGCTTAACTAACCAACGGATGGCAAGTGTTTTTCTCTGTTTTACATCCTGTTTCCATCCGTTGGTGCAGTGTGACATGGGCTTAAGGATTTATTATTTGATGGTTATTTTGATGCTTCAAGACACTGAATTAATCCTTTGTAAGAAAAAACTTTCTACTTAGGAGCAGATATTTTATTTGATCTGCTTTCAAGCAAACATGGTGAATCTCAGTATTTCAGCCCACTTCACTCAAGTCACTATTTATGTCATGATTTTCCCTTCGCTGACAGATTTGTTTCATTTTCTACACACGACAATGCCTGATTCCTTTTTTTCCAGCCTTATATCCTGGAATACTTAGGAGTTTGATGCAGTAAAATGAATCATCATATAGAATATGCACACACACACACACACACATTTACTCACTGTTTTTACAGATATTTAAAAATTGTACCCCAGTGACTATAACTATAATCTCCTGATTTGTATCCATTGAATTTCACAAAGTGATATTCAGGTAAAAATTTTTTTGAAAAGATACCATAATTATTAGTATTAAAGGTTAAAAAAAAACATGGAAGGTCACCCTTCAGCCATTCCTTGAATGTGTGCCATTCAAAGGGCATCACCACTGAAGTCAATTGCCTAATGCATATCTGAAATATATCCAGATAATTACCTTTATTTATTCAAGAGTACTTGAAACCTTCCACTTAAACCTCAAGGAGATAACATTTGTGCTTTGTTGAAAAAATTGAAGGTCTCCTTCTTCAGGCAACTAAATCAGGCAAATGGCATCAATACATATTTCCAGTGGCAAATGAAACAGTGGTGGGATTCATTTTTTTTTACTACCGGTTCTGTGGGCGTGGCTTGGTGGGCATGGCAGGGGAAGGATACTGTAAAATCTCCATCAGAGGTGGTATTTGCTGGTTCTCCAAACTACTCAAAATTTCTGTTGCCAGTTCTCCGGAACTGGTCATATCCTGCTGAATACGACCTCTGAAATGAAGGGAATGCAAGAGACAATACCAAACCTTGGTCTTTCTGTAAGAAGTAGTTATCTGTGATTTATGGAATGTAGGTTAACTACCCATAAGTTGGGGAAAAGTTGGTAATGAACTATTTATGGGGATAGTAAAATAACAAAATTCTCATTGGAATGAGGATGATTTATAGTAAATGGGGATTCCTCTATTCACTGGTGTATTAACCATTAAGCAGCACCAGGCACAAAGCGGGCACCACAAAAACATTTATGTAGCCTAAGCTTGGCTTCATTTGTACAGTATGTACAAAGGAGGGAGGCACCAAGATTTGTTTAGGGCAGCAAGATTTGTTTAGGGCACCAGTGAGCCTTAATCCACCACTGCCTCCATTGTATTGTGATTGGAGGGACAGTGTGCTCTTGGTCAGATTGGCTTTTCCCAGATTATGACTGAAACAATCTCATGAGAATTCTATGAATTTTGATGCAAGTTTCTTTATGGTATGAACATTTTCTCTCTCTCACACACATACACACACACACACACACACATTCCCAATACAGCTACAATCTGCCTGCTGAGAATCCCACCAGATCAGATTGATTTAACAAAAGAAGGGTCTTGGCAGAGATCAAGTGAAACAGTGTAAATGCTGTGATACACTGAAGCAACTCTAGTTTCCTGTTTCCAGCTTGGAAACACCAGTGAAAGTAGAGTTGTGGGCTTGGAAATGTCAGTCTTCTTGACTTATTCAAGACAGTGGGTTTTTAGCTTACAGATGAACTAATGAATAGCTTCAGACTTTGGCTAACTATTAGCAGCAGTAATTAATATTTGCACTTCATTAGCACCTTTCATCGAAGAACTCAAGTGCCTTAAAGGCATTAATTAATGAAGCTGCTCACCTATCAAGTAAATCAAGCAGAAGAAAAATAGGGAACCCATTTTCTTCGTCTTTGGTGGAAAAAAAATGCACTAACTTGGTTCCTCAAGGAATATTTAAAATATACTGCATGTGTGCTGGAGTATAGTTTGAGATGCAACTAATTTTTTTTTGAAGGAAGGTTTTTTTTAATGTAACAGGATGTATATTTTCTTCAAAATATTATAAATGCTTGATATAAATCTTCAGCAGTCAACTAAAAAAACCTGTGAATCGAGTATTAAAAAACAGATCATGTCATTTATTTATAGTTAGTTATGGCAAGTTATGGTAATTTCTGGGTGCTTGGTTTACATGTTTCAAATCAGAATGTGCATTTTCTGTAGAAATGTAGCATCACTCTGCATACTGTTAGACAGTTAAGTAATCACCATAAATTCTTTCCTACTGAGTAATATTTACTTTTTTCCCTGTTATGGCCAAATTGGATATAATTGGGATTGAAATTTCTGTTTCATTAATATATATATCCCTGTATTACAGGTAGAGTTTCTATTTTTAACTATTACATTGGAGCAGAGGTGGTATTTAGCAGGTTCCAACCAGTTCTGGAGAACCGGTAGCAGAAATTTTGAGTAGTTCAGAGAACTGGCAAATACTACCTCTGACTGGAGATTTTACAGTATCCTTTCCCTGCCATGTCCACCAAGCCACGCCCACAGAACTGGTAGTAAAAAAATTTTTTTAATCCCACCACTGCATTGGAGGTACCACAGCTATATTTGCAAAATGCTAGGTGCTAAAATAAATGTCACTGCTTGGGGAAAAGAGTCTTTCAAGTGAAGAAACTATTGAATTGTCCAACTCTCCCAACCTAGTATCCCTGAGATGTTTTAAGATTGTAAAGCCCAAATCATCATAGCCCTTTAATAGTTATAGCATCAACCCACATGGAGAAGTTAGAGAAGGTTAGAAAAGGCCGTGTACGAGATATTTAGACACCTAAATCTGCCTGCTATGTCTAGGTTTTCCAAGAATACTTGTGCTCAAATATCTCTAAATATTTTATAATTTGAGAACTTCTATTCCAATTACTCACAAATAATGGTAGCTCAAACAAAAACAGCAGAGGATAAAAAATTAATGCCTGGATCATTTTTTTAAAATACAGTTTGTTTGGGGTTATTGTTTACCTGGATAAAAGAGTCCCTTTCCAGAACATTCTTAAAAACACCATGACATCTAATTATTTTTACATGACAGTGTTACAGTTACATTATTTGTCCTGGTGATTGCCATCAGGCTTTGGGGAGAATGAAGCACCAAGGCCCACTTGTACTATTTTATCTTGTCATTTCTTCTGGAGAAGGATCTGGGAATTGAGAGGGGGGGCTTGGCACAATAACGATGTTGTTTGGAGCCCTGCTGAGAACAGCTTTTTATTCTTGGCCCCCAAACTCAATGCTTACTGCAAGGAACAATGGGGAAATGCAGCTATTACTAAGCAATCAGCAAAATTCATGATGACCCACCAAGGACACACTGAGAAGAATACAGGCAATAGAGAAATTAATGGCCCAAAACCAGTGAAGTGACACTGACAAACACTGTAAAACTAGGTGAGGCAATACTATGTCTATTGCTGTGCTTTCAATCTAAATCCACCCAGTTAGTTTAATTGAGAAGGGTGGTAAAAATGGCAGTATTATAGAAATCAGGACACAGTCCAGACTTCTTGATATCTATGGAAGTAGCAATCACAGTACCATTTGCAGCAGCACTGGAAAAGAGAGCTTTCTTGAATCTGACTCTGAGGCCAAATAATATATTCACTTATTTGTACTGCTGCATATGCCAGCAGCCCCTTATAAAGATGAGCTTAAACAAATAAGGATTTATCGCACTCATAAGTACTCCATTTTGTCATAAGTCCCATGCAGTTGTGTTTTGAAGAGATTCGTTGCTGAGGATCTGCTCATTGCTGCCCTAGCTTTGTGAAAAAATAAAACAGAGAATCACATTGTGGGTATTTTAAAGAGGTACAGTACATAAATTCTAGAATTGATAAGCATGATAATGGCCCTCATCTTTCCCCAGTTCAGAGTCTTATAGCAAGATCACTAGTACACATCGCCTCTTAGGATCTTGCAAGATGAGAAGTGGAGATTGGTCCTTTGATTGTATTCACACCACTGAATGGAGATACAGATATAAGATAAAAGACAGAGATATAAGACAGGTATGTATATGTATATATGAGCCTTGATGGTGCAGTAGTTAGAGTGCAGTACTGCAGGCTACTTCTGCTAATAGCCAGCTGCCTGCAATTTGGCAGATCAAATCTCACCAGGCTCGAAGTTGACTCAGCCTTCTATCGTCCTGAGGTGGGTAAAATGAGGACCCAGATTATTGGGGGCAATATGCTGACTCTGTAAACCACTTAGAGAGGGCTGTAAAGCACTATAAAGTGGTATATAAATCTAAGTGCTATTGCTATGTCAGGATGACATACCTAACAACGTTCCACGGACAAAGTTAATATTCCTGTTCACACAGCTAAGAAAACTATATTTATTACACAGACTGTTGTAAACTGATTTCCATTTACTGTGATCATTAATTCTGCAATTATCTTTTCAATCAATGATGCCCATGTGTAGGAATTCCTTTGATAAATAAGTAGAATTTGTACATGCTTTACCGGTGCCATGATTTTAGAAAAAAAGAGAACAGTTCATTTCTAAAATAACACTGGGCAGAAATAGACATAATCTGAAAATAAAGTTTAAAGGTAAAAGCTCCAGTCCATAACAATGAGATTGTAATTGTAACCATTCAGCTTATTGTAAGGCAGAAAAAATAATGTATTGGTTTTGCACCATTTACTATAAAATAGCAGTTGCATAGAATGAATGAGAAGATTATGCTTTGCATGGTGTCCTGAAGTTCATGATGATATAGTGAAAATAATTATGATGAATGTGCTCTTTATTCCAAGATCTAATTCCCTTTTTACAGAAGGGAATTGATACCTATATAATGACAAATCTACCCACCAATTTATTTATTTCAGGACCTTTCCCAAACTTTTAAGTAGTCACAGAAGACTCTTCTGCCAGAATTGGTCCTGATTTAGAGAAGTACTTTACTGGTTTGACGGGGGCCATATCTAATATACCACATATAAGCAATTTGGTTACATGCCAATGTATTAAAAAATATAACAGGACTCAATGAGCCCGAGGATGCATCATGTTTCCTCTCATTTCTAGCCATATGACCTCATTTGCTAGACACTCCGTTGTAATGCTTAAAAAGAGATATCTGTGTTAAGTAGTTTTCAAAAGAATATTTGTTTTCAACAACTACAGCATTCTGGCAGGAGGACTAGAGAATCTATTTAATTGTTTGGAATACTGCAAAAAGATACAAAGCATTAGCTCAGGGATGGTTTGTGCTGTGTTGTAGCAATACACACTGCAACCTCAATTCTTAACAATGCTATTTTTTTATGTTTTTGTGTTACCTGTATTCCATCTTTCTGTATAATTAGCAGGCTTCTCATGGATTACAAAGTCTTATAATTGGGTTTACGGGGTAGAGAGTCTACTTTTTTTAAAATCCCTGAGCAGGAGAGATTATGCATTTTTGGAACCGATATCTAAATGCATGAACAATGGATGAAGGCAGATGCCTCAAAATTTAGACTAAATCCAGAAAAGGTGGAGATATTTTGTGCTTGACGATTCTGGGATTCCAGAAACTGAGTGTCTGCTTTAAATGGAGTTGTGTTCTCTTCTAGGCTGCCACATTAACTTAGCTTCAAGATTTTGCTTCAGTTCTAGAAGGGTGACTGATGCGTAGATTTGTTTTCAAATTGGAGATTATAGATTCAAAAACAGAACAATTCACTTTGATTTGGGGTTTGTACTTCAAGATATGAAGGTAAACTGTTTTGATCTGAGCTCCTTTGAAATACTTTTTTCACAAGACATGTGTCTATAGGTGTTAATTGAAAATCAAGAAAACTCTCCTCTCCTCTCCATTTCACCTCACCTTATCACACCTTACCTTATTTCAGGGGTCTCAAACCTTGGCAACTTTAAGACTTGTGGACTTCAAAGCTGGCTGAGGAATTCTGGGAGTTGAAGTCCATAAGTCTTAAAGTTGCCAAGGTTGGAGACCGCTGCCTTGCTGTATCTTACCCTAACTTATTTTATCATTTTATCTTACTTTGTCTTATCTTGATTTTGTTTTATTTTGACAGAATAGAGTTCAAATAGTAGGGGTAGTGGAATAAAAATTTCAGATGATTTAACTTTGTCAACTTCATCACCTCAAGGTTTCCATCACATTACTTCTTAAAAATATTCTTTTCCACCACTTTTAAGGTGAGTTAGGGATAAGGCAGTGGTGGGATTCAATTTTTTTTTACTGCCGGTTCTGTGAGTGTGGCTTGGTGGGTGTGGCAGAGGAAGGATACTGTAAAATCTCCAATCAGATGTGGTATTTGCTGGTTTTCTGAACTACTCAAAGTCCACTACCGGTTCTCCAGAACTGATCAGAATCTGCTGAATACTACCTCTGGGATAAAGAAACACCCCAGCTTCTGGATGGTCCAGCAAAGTGTTCAGCCTATAGAATGGAATGATCTTGTGTCTTTTTTAAGGCTGGAAGGTTAGGGGAGTCATCTTAGTCATCGAAGAAAGGAGTTGTAAAGCTTGGCCCACCAGAGAAAAGGATATAATCAGGCCTCTGTTTTGGAGACCCCAGGGTAAAATTGTTATCCTCTTTGCTTTGATCTCGAATGTTGTTCAGGTATTTGACAGCAAAAGTAACTTTGTCTAATATTTTTTACTGACAAGCAAGACAAATCTCAGCAACACAAATATTTGCACAAATATTAAGGTAGTTTCTTGAAAGACTGTGAAACAATGAAAATATAAATGGGGCCAAGATTGTATTGAAGGTGAAATGAGGAAATAAAAGGCATACAATTTAAGCCCTTTTTGTGAAAAATTTCCTTCCTATTTATATGATTCAACTTTGCTTCCTATTAATATAATTCAACTAAGTTCTATTCAAAGAGACTTCTGTGTCACTATGCAATTATCTTTTCCTTTTTGCACATTTCAAATTTTGCTACATGATTCTTCTTTTGCAATATATATCTATATATCGATATCGATATCTATTTTTTTTTTAAAGTTTTCGTGGGTACTTACATGTATGCTGTTCAGCTTCCTTCGGGTATTATCCCA
>BHFT01058545.1:0-47460 GCA_004320025.1 Laticauda laticaudata
GTTGGAGGCAAAAGGCTGATTCTGTAAACTGCTTTGAGAGGGCTGTAAAGCACTATAAAGCAGTATATAAGTCTAAGTGCTATTGCTATTAATTTCTATTGCGTTTTTTGACATACCACGACCATTCCACACTGGGCTTTAAAATATTCTTTCCAATATTCCTTCATTTCAGTGTCCTTCACCATATTCTTAACTCTATTCACTGCTAACCTATGTTTAGCCCTTATTTCCAACAAAATCAAAATTTAAGAAAGTTAAAAAGTATTATTTCTATCATAGACAAACTGAATAGAGAAAAATCGGTCAGATTGTTCCTCCTTGCCAACTGGAAAATTATTTAATTCAAATATTGACATATAGCAGATATCAGACAGTCTATTGTTGGAAATTGGAGGTAGATTCATCTCTCAATACTTTTGGTTATCCTCAATTGTACAAAGGCTTCATAATTTTGAATACTTTCATACATTCCAAATACTCCCAATATCAACAAGATGAAGATTAATATTCTTGAGAAATGTATCTTCTACCATTAGAAACACTCTTTTCCCTGTATGTTTAGCCTATTATCTTCAAGCAGGGTTTTGGTAAAGGTGAGGAGCTATAAACAAAACCTTATTTTTTATGTGAGTTAGAAATTTATTTATTTTATCAGAAAGCAATTTTAACATTTAATCAATGCTTATTAAATTCTGTTAACTTTTTAATAAAGAGGCCTCTAGGGGTCCCATTATGGTGAATAATTTCCAGTTGGCGACTGAATAACTAAGGTTCAGTCCAGTTCAGACCTGGATTTCTGCAATTCTCTATGAAAGAAACAAGGTCAATGAAAAAAAAAACTTTCTTTGTTTACTTCAACCATATTGCCTTTCTGGAGAACCATGCTAAAATGAACATGTAAAATATTATATATTTTTTCTTCCTTCAGGCTGATTTCTGAAATGATTCTTTTTCAGTACTTCAGCTGTTATATATGCTGATTCCTTACCTATTTGACCTAAATAGTATCATTGGGAGAAAACATCCAAAGATTTCATGCAGTTTTCCTTTTACTACTAGGGAGACTATTGATATTTTAGACTGGTGCCCAAAGCAATTAATGGTCAAAAGAAAGTCAATTAATTTATTTTAATTCAGTCAAAATAGAAGTATTTAAATTTTATTCACTGTTTGAGATGTTTATGTGGGGATATATTCAAAGTAAATATTAATATTGAAAGTATATTCAAAGTAAACAAATAACAATGAGAGTAGCTAGGCTTCCTCTCCAGAGTCACCCTTAAAAGGAAGCAGTGATTCTTACTGCAAAGAATCATCACAGATACAAAAAAGGAGATATTTTTCTGTTCTGCAATGGACAGATATTAGCAGGTATGTTGAGTCTGTGAAGGTTCTCCTGGAGGATTCTGGAGAGCCACAATTTATTATCATGCCTGATGTTAACTATAACAAGATGGAAAGAAGACATGAAGTTGCTACTGCTGTTTTTCTCTTTTCAATGTGTTCTTTGTAATTAGATATTCTGGGACATCATCACACTGTCCCAGCTAGACAAAACCTAATATGCAAGCTGAGACAATGTGAGCTCTCATTACATTGTGAAGAATGAAAATGTACATAGCTCTTGCAGTTCTATGCTTCATCTTGTTACAACACCAAATTCCATCACAAGTTCTAAAAAATGTCTGTATGGTACAATTAGCATTTGTATTGCAACCTATCAGGTAATTAGGATAGCCCACATCAATTCTGAGGGATAAAAACATAGTCCTAGGCTGCTTCAATAGAGAGATACTATGAAGTGTCAGTACCACTTTATACTGCTTTGGAAAGACCATATTTGGAATGTGACATCCATTTTTGGTCATCATGGTACAAAAAAAGATGTTGAGACTCTAGAAAGAGTGGAGAGGAGAGCAACAAAGATGATTAGAGGGTTGGAGGCTAAAATATGTAATGAATGGTTGGATGAACTGAGTATGTCTAGGGTAACAAAGAGAAGGACTAAGGGGTGACATGATAGTAGTCTTTCAATATTTGAGGGACTCTCAGAGAAGAGGGAATCAACCTGTTCTCCAAAGCCCCTGAAGGCTGGACAAGATGTAATGGATGGAAACTGAACAAGGAGAGAAGCAACCTGGAATGAAGGAAAAACTTCCTAACAGTGAGAACAATTAACCAGTGGAAGAGCTTGCCTTCAGAAGTTGTGGGTGATCCATCACTGGAGATTTTTTAAGAAGATATTGGACAACCATTTTTCTGGAATGGTATAGATTCTCCTGCTTGATCAGGGGATTGAACTAGAAGACTACAAGGTCCCTTCCAACTCCACTATTTTGTATTTTGAGTCTGGAAACACATGGCTTTAAAAGCAAATACAATAATTAGAAGAGAGGATTTACTGTTTCTGATATAAAGTCAATCACCAGAGATTACATTTTACCCAAAGAAGGCTGATGAAGGATTCTTACATGCACACAAAAGTAGAGCAAAGACTCAAGTTTAATCAAAATGGGGTGTCAGGTAGTAAATGTATTAATGGAGCAATTATCAATAATGTAATAATTGCTACTTTTAAAAATACTACAGGTAGCTCAATTTCACAGTCCCACTCTCACAAACAAGTTCACCTGCTTGCTCAGTCACTAGCTTGATTGAACGGTAAAATCATCTGTATTAGGCAGGGAGATACAGCAATGGAATGCTAAACTGTAGAAGTAGTCTGAATTCCAAGAAGCAGGAGAGACTTGGAAAGTATCTTTTTCTCTGATTAATGGACCTAGAATTCAGGAAAACAAAGCTATTAAAATGATTTGTTCAAGTTGTCTCAAAGCCATACCAAACATTCTGGGACAACTACAATCAGATCTCCTGTTTATCAGGAATGTGATAGCAAGAAGGTGGAGCAATTAAGGTTGGAACCTCATTAATTTTCTTTTATAGGTCACATATCATGTCTGCAGAAAAAGACAATTCCAATGGTAATAATGGGAAAAGGGGGAAAGTTTAAATGCACCTTAATCTTTCTGTAGTAATGGTGATGCAGGTTTTTTTTACAGGATGTATAAACCCAAAATACCAATTGCAACATATAAAACGACTGTCATGGAGATATCTCCAAAATGACATCCAATTTGGCTTTTAGTCCACAATTTTACATTCCAGTGTTGGTAAAATTTACACATAGTCATTTAGATTTGAGGTGCGCTAACATATACTAATAATTTAAAAATAATTTTAGTTAAATTCACAGGGTTTTATAAACCTAGAGAATGGTTTATTGATTTGATTTATTTGTCACATCTCTATACAATCAAATAATTGAGGTGGTTTTATATTTTTAAATTGATTTAAATAGGTTCTTATCCTTAAAAAGGTCCTCCTGGACCTTTTTCTGTGTGATAAGAAATTCATACTTAAAAATTTTATATAAATGCAGTATTTATATCAAAAACAAAAAAAACAGACTTCAGTTTAAAAAATGGAAATGTAGCAAAGGAGAAATCTGTAAAATGTAATTTTGTTGGATTTTTCTTTTAAATAATTCCATTTAAAAAAAAAAACTCACATGATAATTCATACATTTGTGTGAATACTTTTCTCGTGCGTATCTTCTGTGATAGCAACTTTCTACATTTTTTCCAGTGTTGTAAAAAAGTAGCCATGAAGAAGCAGACTTCATTTGTCTTAAGAAAGACCAACAAAAATGATCCAGGGATAACTATCACCAACATCTTTTGTTTCCACAAAATGCTGTCAGACTGAAAATGAATTAGAAATAAATAAAACCCCAAATTTCACTTAGCAGTTTCTAGTGAACCAACATGATTTACATTATACATGAAATGAAATGCATCTGTCCATTGGAGTATTATTCCCTTCTGCAAAATGTGTAATATAATTCTTGGGTCAAAATCAACAAAGTATCATATAAAATGACCTATTTTAATATAAAGTACCTATTTCAAGATAAAATGATTATCAAAGCATATCAAAACAAATGCATAGAAGATTTTCTATTGTGAACTAGGAATTTTAACTGAAAGGTAGCTAGGCTTAAAATACATGTTTGAAGAAAATGTCACTGAATGAATTGTCTATCCCTATGATTAAATAATATCACCTTGGTTCTCATTCCTTCCAAACTAGGAATTCAAAGTGAGACTCTTCTCTAAATCTGAGAAAATTTTGAATTATTATTTTCACAGCACAAGGAACCATAGGAATGTAGCTCTTGGATAGGGATTTATGTATTTCAAACATTTTTTTATAACACTCACCAAAATTATTTTTTCAATATATTTTTTCAAAGTAAAGACCATTATAATTGAGGCATGGTTAGAATGCAGTGTTTGCAGGCTAATTCTACCAACTGCCAGCAGTTCGATTCTCACTGGCTCAAGGTTGCCTTCCCATCTTTCCAAGGTTGGTAAAATGAGGACCCAGATTGTTGGGGGCAATACGCTGACTCTGTAAACCACTTACAGAAAGCTGTAAAGCACTGTGAAGTGGTATATAAGTCCAAGTGCTATTGTTATTGCTATTTTTACTTCTGCTTTTTAAATGTAGGTGCCAATGCCCATATAAAACAACAACACACTGTTTCATTCAATAGGAAATTGTCAGTAACCTTAAAAAAACTTTGATACTTTTCAGAAAATGAAAACATTTTTACAGCAAGAACCATAATGAACAATAGGATCCACAAAATATATCAAGCAAGAGTTTGGTAGTTCCAGAATTTTGACTGATGGGAAAAATAGATCACACACCATTTGGCAGAATGGAAATAACATACAGGAAGGTTCCATGTGATAATATTTTGTGGCAAGACTATTTAGTATAAAAATGATCAAGATTTTTATAGAAATATGACTCTTTATCACTTGCTCCACTTTAGACAATGGATAGGGACAGAACATACAGCTCTCTAATCATATATGAGAAACATTATTCTTCAGTTAGTTAAAGAAGGTTCCAAATATAATAAATCATTCCTTGAGAAAAAGAAAAGATGGGAATTCTACTAAGCAAAATAGTCAATGAGTTCATACCTCAGGGATGCGGACACTGTATGGTTGATTGTGAAATCTTGGTGTGTTGTCATTGACATCTCCAACTTGAATATTCACAGACCCCTTTATCACCTACAATCAAAATGATTTGGAGCAAAGTTACTATAATTGCAACAATTTCTTCAATTGCAGGGGTAACAATATTCAAAAAATTTGAAAAAGTTAATAAGCATTACTACTGTAGGAAAATTATCTCTGTGTAAAAAGGAGAATTGGATTCCAGGGATTCTTATTTTGAATCCCTTTCAGTTATGAATGAGAGCCTTCATTAACTACTCAAAGAATTTTTCAGTTGTGAATGCTGGATCCACAATTTAAGGCTTGGGATTGCAATGGTGATGGTCATTCCATATTAACTAACTTAATGTACTTTCTAGCTAAAACTAATATGCATCATTCCCATGTATCACTCATTATTCCTTCAATATGATGAGTTGAATCTGCTACCAGTAGTGACCCTCTTTAAACACAGTAGAAGTTCAGTTTTTAAAATCTAACTTAATTGAAATAAAGCATGGAATCCATATAACTAGTGTGGTATTTATTATTAAAGGGTGGTATCAGATATCTTCCACCAAGTTGATGTCATATGATATTAAAGATCCTTTCTTTATAGCAGAGAGATTGTACATAAATATTTTATTCACAACTGAAACATGTATGTTGCAAGAGAACTTAATATTTGTGTTTTCAACATTTATGCATAACTTGATTTTTGGTACATAGTAAATACAAAATTCTGACATTTACTTTATATATTATTATATTAGAATAACTGCCACACTGTCTGCTGAATATTTTCAGGGTGGCTAGAAAAAGCAGAAAACATGTTTCATTTTTAGAATGGATTTTTTGAAGTTATTCTTATGTATTTGTGGGGACCTGTGAACCTATATGGACTTATTTATACAAAAGACCAGGCCAAAAAAAAAAAAAAAAAGANGCCAAAAAAAAAAAAAAAACAGAATCCAAAAATGCTGCTTTAAAGACAGAACTTTCTCCCTAATTGAATATTTTTCTAATTTTAAAAAAATCACATTTCCTGTTGCCTAACAGAAAAATGGATATTTAAATGTGGATTTTCCTAAGGTGGATCTATATTCCATAAATATAGTTACTTTATATTAGTTATTCTAATATAAGGAATGTTTTTCAAAGCATTTCCAGGCTTATCACAAATGGCTTTGAAGCTGTCCATATCTGTAAATCACACCAGCTTTACACTTAACTGACCTAAGCATCAATATTTCTTGAATACAGTATGAGCTTCTATATAACACAACAGGTTGTCCCATGGTGGGCCATGCTTCGACTTTAAAAATAGGAGAGACCCAGAGACCAAAACTACCTTGTTCCCTGAAGTTTACACTTCTTAATATGACTGGAGAGGGAAACAGATGGTGGGACTTCCACACCATTTCATAAACTGCTGTACAGAAAGAGCGAATGCCTGAGATATCCACCTGTTTCTCTTACAACAATCACACTGCTGTATCCCTGGGAGGATTCCTTCAGAAAGAGGGTGGGATTGTGACAGCTTTCCTCTCCTCCCCATAGAGTGACCTCTCCATATCAGCTCTACTCTGGTCTCCATTTAAATCATGGAACAAATGTTACACTTACCCCTTGGCTGTCACTGACAGAAAATTCAACTGTGAATTCTGACTTAGTCTGAAATGAAAAGAAAAATGATATAATTAGAGATGCCACAGTGGTAATCTGTTGATAGAAGGCTTTGGATTTAAGCCGAATATAATTACATGCTTTTGTGGCCGGGAAGAAGATGAAGCAGTGTCTTGGCAATAACTGAAAACCTCACTGCAAGATTGCAAGAGTAGGATAATTTTACCTAGACATCAAAGGGGTTGGAATAAATTAATTAATGTAGGGAAGTGCTAAAGTTACCTACTTTTTCATTAAAGATTAGATCAGTAGGGTGTGAAAAGCAGAGTAAGTATGAACAACAGATTCAGCTTTTAAAAAGTAACGTAGGTTCTATGTCACGATGTTGTAGTTAGATCTAAAGAGCTCTTTTACAGAATGCAAAACAATTTGAATATTGGGTAACATAATTGTAAAAATCGAAGTGCCCATATATGCCATGTTACGCTGAAATGATAAAAGGAATTTAATCCTCTAACAAGTCTGCAGTTTGACCTTTTTCAAATGGTTGAATTCAAACACAACAATAAAATTGTTATAAGAAGAATGAGTCAGCCATCTCCAGATGTACATCTTCTATCCATTCCTTCCCCCATTTCTGGGTCCATTGCTTTAAGCTTATTATCACAGCTCAATTCGGGTACAATGTCTTTCCCCCTTGAAGTAAACCTCTGTTTGCTATAGCTGGGTTCTTTTCTTTTTTCAATAGGTCAGTGTCATCTGGTTCACATATCACCCTAAACCAAATCAGATTAAATGTATTATAACTTTGTGTGATGTGTAGTTGGTTACTTGCCAACTAATAGCTGAAATGAAAATAATGTTGGCAACTTTAAGACTTGTGGACTTCAACTCCCAGAATTCCTCAGTCAGCATAGCTTGGAAACCTCTGGGTTAGGTGGTAAACTGCTAGAGGTTTACTGAAGCCACAAGTTTCAGTCCCATGGACATCTACGGCAGCAAGATAGGGAAGTAATGAATTGTGCATTATAGTCTGATGAAATCAACTCTCCACCACTTGTATGGAAGGGCACTATGATGTTAGTTAGGTATGGACTCATGTGTTGTCACATGATATTACTGGAGTTAGGTATGGACACTTATGTTCCCTTTTCCCAAACAATCTGTTCTGGTATAAGGATCTCCCTGAACAGAACACAGTACAAATAAAAAGAGATACTGATAGTCCTTGAGTTATGATTGTTTCTTTAATAATGTTCAAAGTTATAATGATCTTGGGAAAAGTACTTCATAATATGTTCTGGAATTTATGACTGTGGCACCATCCCCGTGGTCATGTGATCACAATTTTGGATATTGGCAACAGACTTGCATTTGCAACTAGTTGCAGCATCCCACAGCCCCGTGATTGTGATTTACCATCTTCTTTTGCCAGTTTCTGTCAAAAATGTCCATTGGGGAAGCTGAATTCATTTAATGACCATGTGATCCACTTGAAATCAGGTCTTCTCATATGAGAATTTGACTTACAACTACATTGACCTACACCTGACATTTTGTTCTCAATTGTCATAAATCAAGGACTATCTGTAGATTTTTTTCAATATATAGTTTAGTACTTCATTCAAAATATTTGATCTCTCCTTTCCCCCTCTTCTCCTTTCTTTATTTATAGGCTACAAATATATTTGCTGCTATTATTAACATATAATGCCTATAAGCAAATTTAAAATTGTAATGATTTTAAAATTCAGCACAAATGCAATAATAATAATAATTAATAATAATATTAAATTGAAGACACGCAGCAAGAAAAAAATCAATTGAAGACATGCAGCAAGAAAAAATCACAAAATATCAGGACTTAGAAATTGAAGTTGAGCAACCTTGGAAAAAGAAATTGTGTGTTATCCCAATTGTAATTGGAGCCCTTGGAGCAATACCTAAAGGGCTACCTCACTATTTGGAAATTCTGAATTTATCAGACTTGAATACCATGATTTTACAAAAAACCACACTACATGGAACAGCTTATATCCTCCGATGCTACCTGAACAGTTCCTAGGTTCTTGGTTAGGCCTTGAGCTGTTGAGCTATCAATCAGCCCCAAAGGCTGTGAATCTCACTAAAGATTAATGAATAATGATGATGATGATGATAATGATAATGATAATGATAATAATGATCGCAAAAGGGGAATTTTCTTTCAAAAACTTGAAGTGGTTTGATTTTTGCCTTCTAGCAAAATATTTTTTCTACTTTGCAGCCCAGCCTATAACCTTGGGGTTTCCCTGATGGTCTTCCATTCAAATACTAATTCTATTTAGCTTTTCAAAGTCAGCTAAGGTCAGCTGGGTGTTGAATGCAGTGTGAAGAAGGGCTCAAGTTGTAATACATATTACAGTTTAATGCAAATCATTCTGTGTTACCTCTCTGTCTAACGGCTGTCTGAGCCAAATGACACCAGTCATGCTTTCCACTGCAAAGAATCTGCTCGCTTCCTCCCCTACTACTCCAAATACAAGGGGGTCATTGTCTAGGTCACGGGCAAGCAGCTGTGTTACTGATGAACCTATAAAAGGTATCAAAGGAAGAAAAAACATGAATTAGTTCGCAGCATCATGAAAAGAATTGTGTTCAAACACCAGCATTTCTGCACTTGATAAAAACAAATCACACGCATTGTAATAGTTAGCAAAACATTTCTGAAGTACTCTGAGAATTTTAAAAAGTTAGTTGGCAGAAACAAACACCTATTCTTATCAGACATTCATCTTTGACAGCTGCAAAATTGACATATAAAATAAAATGACATAAACACTGTTGAGTTTATATACATTATCCAGCTTCTAAGTATCTTCAAGATTTGCATATTATGGTTTTGGGAAGGCAGTTGCCTGCAATACAGATAAAGGAAGCACAGAGTATCTGTACATACAGATTTAAGGAGAATAAATTTAGGACTAACATGAACATCTGTTCTGTGTGAAGTCGTCCCCGCCCCCAGCTTTCTCCTGAAAATCTACGAACAGCAAGTGTCCACCATAAGTAGAATATTAATATTACATAAACAACCAAAAGGCTCACAGGGAACATGGCCTCAGAACAAGTGATAGATGTCATGATATTACTTCATTTTATTTCTTTTTTTTAAACAAACTTTATTCAGTTTTTCATATGAAAAACAAAAATCTCTTTTTTAGTGGACAAAATATTTCCGGGTCATCACCTTTACATACAAATATGACAGCAATTATACATTCATATATGAACACTTAATATGCATGCTTAATTCTATTATTATCTTTTTCATTCCAAATTTTCAGTAAGGAGAGAAACAAACACATTAATTCTAGCCTCTTTCATTAATCTCAATCGGAAAATCTTTTGTTTCACTCCTCACATTATTTCAAATACTAATTCTTTATATTTATTTAAAAAATAAAGATAAACAATATGTGTTTGCCTAATTATAATAATTGATAATAATGATCATAATAAAAAGTTACCTAATGTCATCTCCTTGCCTTTAATAGTCTATATCAACGTTATTAATTTATCTGGTCTTAGTTACTGTCATATTCCTTCTCCCTACACATTCTTTTTTATAAAATTCTAGCATTAATCACAAATTTAAACTTAAAAGGAAAACAACAAGTATAGGTTTCCCCCCTTTTACTGTTTTGAGTGTGCACACTTTCAACTGATTAAAAATATAACCTTTATTCCTCAACTTAATTCCCAATAAACGCCATTTATTTTAAGAAGTTACAATAATAATCATTACATCTTTTCACTTGGGATTCCACAGCATATTCCCCCCACCTGATGTTTTTAATAAGGAGTTATCACGTATCTATATCAAGTATGCTATATTACTAAAATTATTTCTAAACTTTTAGTAATGCGGTTCCTCTGGCTGGGTTACTGGGTGGTGTTGCCATGGTGGGTGTGGTCACTCAACTCCTGCATCATGGTGGGGGGACATTTTTTGCCCTCCCCATGCTCCAGAGGTTTCCCTCAAAAGTCACTGGAGGGTGAAAATGGTCCTACCCGGGGAAAGCGCTCTCTGGAAGACAGAAAATGAGGCCTGTTTCCAGTTCCTCATCTGAAACTTCTGGCGAGGCCTGTTTTTTGCCCTCCCAAAGCCTCCACGCGTGCCCGCACTAACCCTACAATCCAAAATGGGGCTGTGTGGAGATTCCTGGGTGAGGGGAGGGGCTGGGTGGGGGCCAGACAGGAGTAGGATTTTGGTGTTCTCCAACTGTCAAAAAATCTTAAGCCCATGTCACACTGCACCAAGCGGATGAAAGAGGAATGTAAAAACGGATGACAGCGAAGAAAACACTTGCCATCCGTTGGTTAACGCCGATAGCATCCGTTCTGTACTCACTGCGTACCGTTTTCATTCTCTCTATGCCGTTAACAGCATCCGTCTACTTGAGAGTTTCAATCGCATCAAAAAGTTTTGAATGCTCAAACTTTTTCGAGGCGGATGAAGTATCCAAACAGCGTCCATTCTAACATCTGCTACGCAATAATGGGGAACATCCCTTATACGGTCCATTTGTCATCCGTTTACGCGTCCACTATATCGCGCTAGCATCCGCCCCCGCATCTGCGCAACTCACATCCCGCTCCAGCGGAAAAACGGACACACGGGAGGAACCGAAATGACGACGGAACAGACACGCAGCGTTAGTAGCACGGACATAGACAGGATGAAAGCGGATGCAGCTTGCATGATAATAGCATTAAAACGGAAAGAAAAATCAAACGTTTGTATAAGGGGACGTATCTCGGACATTAAGATGCTGGAAGGATGCCCTGGAGTATGTGGAAAGACACCGTAAGCAGAAAAACAATATCTCCAAATAAAAAGGGGCAGAAATCCACTCTGATCTAGAGGATGCAAATAGGACACATAGTGGAAAAACCTATATTGGCCAATAAAAACGGGGGAGGCAACTCACCTGGATCTCACTTTTTCACCCAGCAGCCCTGGCGGTGGCAAGACCTCTTCTCGCTTGCTCTTGCTACTTTGCTCTTCCACAGCATCAGTCATTCTTCACCATGGTCGTTCGGGCACACTCCTTTTGGTAGCACATCCATCGTTCCACAACAGTGCGAAAGCCCTCCTACAGCCTTTCACCCTGTTCTACGGGAAGAAAGGAGCGTCCAAGAAGTGTTGTGGGTTCCGAAAGATGGATCGCGAGAAGAGCCAAGTACAGATGAAAGACAAGCTTGATGGTGGAGCATGAGGAACAAGACACTCAGTGCATTCCAAGAACTTCATGAGGTGCCTCCAGCCATGTTTGCATGTAATATTGTGGAGCGTCTGAGTACCCAGGTTGACGCAAGGCAAACACAACTTCCAGCCTACCCTCGACGCCTGGGACTCAAGGTGGCACTGACTCTGTGCCCACCTGGCCTCAGGGACCAACGTACAAGGAAACATGCAAGTATGTACCTGGAGGGTGCCACACAACACCATCAGCATCTGGTGGCACTGAAAGGTGGTGCAGGCCATCATCGAAAGAATACATGGATGAGCTCCTCCAGTGGCCGCCTCCAACTGAAGAAGACTGGAAGAAAGTTGCAGAGGCAAGTGCGTATTCAGCGGGTGGAAACTTCCCCACATTGTTTGGAGCCCATAGATGGAAGCACGTGCTGCAAAGCTCCAGCCAATCAGGCTCCACTTATATTTCAACATACAAAGGGCTTCTTCAGCCATCATACCTCTTCTGCCATGGTCGATGCTTGACGACATAGTTCCATGCTATATCCAATGCTTCAGGCAACGGGCTAGGCTTCAGATGCCAGGTAATACCAACGCCAGATACCTCAAGGAGGGGCTGAAACGCAAGTCACCTCCATCATGGCTTCCCAGATCCAGACCCCGCTGCCCAACGACACACAAGATGTGCCCTACTTCATACGTAGGGGATAGACGCCTTCTCTCTCAAGAACCTCCCTCATGGAAGCCCTACACCTCCAAGATACCTCATCCGTGAAGAAGAAGGATCTTCAACTACAGGCTGTCCAGGGACAGAGGCGGAGTGTGGAGAACCGCATTTGGGAATGCTGGCCAATAGGTTCAGGTACTTCTCACCAACCATACAGCATCTGCCCAGAAGACCTTGCGAGGAACATCGGTGACACTTGCTGCATCCTGCAACAATCTCATGCGCAACGAAGCCGCTAATCCACAGTGTTGCAGAACACTTTGTGGACCACCAACAAGACAAATGGGGAACATGGTAAGCCTGGTGATGGAGGCAAAAGGGCGAAACCTGATAGATACCTGTGATTGTTGCAAGGACGCAACAGAGCTTCACATGAAGGGGAAGAAGCAGCGCAACCTCTACTGAAACACTGGTGCAAGGGCTCCCCCAGCTTGGAGCAGTGGAGTGGCAAGACAGGATAAAGGTAGATGCGTAATGGATGCTTCCTTCACGCCATGTCTCATCACCTGATGTGATTGTGCCATGTATGTTGATAGTGGCCCTACAAGATCGAACAGGGCATTTAAATAAAGAGTTGTGTTTTATTGTTGAAATGTGTGATGAAGTGATTAAGATTGTTATTGATAATAAAGGGCCATAGGTGTGGCACCTGAGAGGTGGACCATACAGTCCCACATATGCTGACACTGGAGTTTATCTATCCCACAAGGCTATTACCCACCCACAGGTATCACCTGCCCATCCCAGTGCTATCTTACCCATCCCAACAAGCATGCAAAGGCTTAACCATTTCTAAAAGTTTCACAAGACTTTTATTACTAAAAGAACTGAAACCAAGTGTGTGAAGCAAGATAACCTTTATTAATAACAAACTGTAAAAGCAAAATGATCAAGTAAAGTGTCCCAAAGCTTAAAGATAACAGTCACAGGGTAGCAAACCCAGTCTCTGGCATCTCTCCAGGGTCACTCTGAGGTGTGCCCATGAGTCTGACTCAGGGGTGAAGGGTCCAGGTTGCTGTGGAGGTGGCAGTCGGCTGGAGTGCTTGGTCTGAGGCCGCCATTGGGGTGCCTGGCCGCCAGAGAGGACAACAGGGGCGATTGGTGTGTGGAGGAAAGTTCTCAGAGAGCTGGCTCAGTCCTCTGCTGTTGAGAGTCCCTTCCTCCATGAACATGGGAAATGTCAGTCCTAAAGACTGATGACCAGATGTTCTGCAGGCCCGGGGCGTTGGCTGTGGGGTGGAGAGATAGGAGGAGTGGTAGGTGGGGATGTCCTGGTGCTGCAGTGAGCGAGGTGAGGCATTGGTGGCATCTGTGGCGCCGGCTGGCATCTGTGGCGTCAGTGGCATCGTGTGGCATCAGTGGCATTGGTGGCACCTTGTGGGCATGCGATGAACGCTGTGCCTGGACTGGGAAGGGCTGCCTGTGCTGGCCTGGAAACTCCTGGTAGCCCATAAGCCTTGTTTTTGGTGAGCGGGCTGTTGAAAGTGCTTGGATGCTGTGGACATACCACCTGGGGTGGAGGAGATAGACCTGGGACTGGGGTCAGAACAGGTTACAGCTGGGCCTGGGAAGAGTGGTTGCAGAACAACCATGTGTATTCCTCTCATGATCACTGGTATTGGATTCAGAATATGTCCATGAGGGTCATGGTTGATGTAGTGGTGAGGAAGGGCTTTCTGTTAGAGGATGGTATGTTCGGTGTGTACCAGCTGAGAGAGGAGATCTACCGCTGCTTTTGATTGTGTCCCTGATCTTCAGCAGGACAGTGGTGGCTCTGTCCCTCCAGATCTGGCTTTCTGGCGGAGGTGGAGCTGGGGGTTGGGGGTGTTGGTCTCTGTTGTGGACGAAGTGCTCCTCTTGCTCGCAACTCAGCGTCAGGGGGTCCCTCCACGAACTGCCGCCAGGAGAGTGAGCTTATCAGGGGGGTCTCCGTCGTGGGGTGCTCCACAGATACCTGCCTGGACACAGTGAGTTGACTCTTGGGCCAGAAGAGGACTGCTCTCTGTGGGCTGCCTGGAGAGGGAGGGTTGACAGAGGGGCTGTTCCTCAGTGGCGGACTCTCAACCGCCAAGAAGCACTGCACTTGGCCATACGTAGGTCTCCCCGGTCAGTGAGCATTACCGGCGGCCTGGCCAGACTTCTTGAGGTGCAAGCTTCCCAATACGCAGGTGGTGCATGCTGCTTCTCCCAACACCGAGAAGGACCACGCCGAGTGTAGCCCAGGCTCTTACGCCTTTGCTCTCTCCAAGAGCCGCCTGCTTCCACTTGGTGTCTCGATAGAGCCCTGTTGTCCCTTCCTCTCAGAGGTACTCATCGTTCTCCCTTCAGCGCCATTCGAGCCACTCTCATAACCTCATATTCCCTTCATGGAAGTACTGTCTCCTCCTCCCGATATTGTGCGATTCGCCATCTTCTCCCTCTGGCAGGGCCTGTCTGGGTCCATCATCAGTAGGTGCTTTGAGGTTCTAGTGGAGAGCTGGTCACCACACCACCTCGCACCAGCAGCAGCAGAACAGCAGCAGCAGCAAAAGCAGCACCAGCAGCCACGCCAGCAGCACCGGAGCGAGCACCAGCAGAGTAAGCATACCAGCAGAAGCACCAGCACGCAGGAGGCAGCACCAGCAAAAGTATCCAGCACCAGCAGTGTCAGCCACCAGCAGAAGCCCCCGAGATAGAAGCAGAAGTCAGCGCCAAGGGGTGGGATGGTGGCCTGTCCTTCTTGCAAGGGTTTTGGCAGGAGTCAGGCACAGGCTTCCTCTTCTTCCCCATGGTTTGGTTGGCGGTGGAGAATGTATTGGTTCGTGATAGGGGATCAGCCTAGCGATTCAACTTCTTCCTTCTGTATGCGTGACCTGCTTGCGAAGTTGCTTCCCTTTATATCCGCGGGGCTGAACGCAATGCATCATCCCCGCATGGCAGTGGAAAAACGCTTTTGCATCTGCTAGTCATGCCCGCTAGGCGTCGCGTGATGTATCCGCGGTCATCACTAGGCATCCGCTCTGGCATGCCGGCTCCGCTTCTGCTTGCGGCGTCCGCTTCGCTGCGCTCCCACCAGAAGCCCTTGTGGACCGTGTCTGCCACTTCCATCCGCTTCCCAATCCAGCTAGGCTTCCATGGAGCGATCCGCTTAAATCTCCGCTACGTCCTCTCTCCCCGTCCAGTTCCTTTCCGTTGTTGTCCGCTCTGTTTATGCAAATTTGGGGCACTTTTGAGAGCGGATAACAACGGATGGAACATTTTCTCATCTGCTATGTCCTTTTTACATACGTTTTGCATCCATCGGCCGATGTGACAGGGCCTTTAGCGAGGGGTTCTCCCAAACTCCTGTGAGCCCCCCTTGCATATGCAGAAAGTACTTAGTGAGATATATTTTAAAAAATCCCCTTCTTCACTGAGAACGATTTAAAAATTAAGAAACAGCATTCTGTTTCCAAGTCAATATTTTGTAGAAACATTGGGAGGGAAGAATATAAGGGGTTTCTTTCCCTTGAAAAGACTGTATATGTGTCTGCAGGACAGCTGAAGTCCATCTCCGCAAGCTATAGATATTTCCCCCTACAGGATATGGTTTCCATTACTGTTCCTCAAGAACAGATTTTCAAATCATCTCCTATTGAAATGGATTTAAAGATTTTCTTGATTGATTTGTGTTTGGATAGGCCATGCTGTAAGAGTTCCTTTTAAGCTACATTGTCCCAGCATTTTATAAAAGAAGCAGTTATTATTCCTCACTAAAGAGAGGTATAAAGAGCTCTCCTTTTCCTTTTGCCTACATATTTCAGAGCCAATGTGTCTTTCAGGGTGAGAAATATCAAACTTCAGCTATTCCCAGTCCAAAAGACAACTATCTGAAATCTAAAATCAATAAAGGTGCATTTTTTTCAAAACACAACCAGACTAAGTTTTTTCCTTGAGGAAGAAGACGTTTTGCTTCTCATCCAAGAAGCTTCATCAGTTCTTGGATAAGAAGTGATACATCTTTCTCAAGGAAGAGACATTGTCCAGTTGCCTTTTCAAAAAAGCACCTTTGAGACAACCATGACCTGGATAACTGAGAATCTCCACAGACATCTAAAATCAATGCTTGCAAATAGAAATTGATAAATGATTGAAAATAAGTAGGCATCTCTTTCCCAGCTGACTTTAACTGTCTTTTCTAATTGATATCATTTTGCTCATTATTCTATTGTAAACTCTGCTATTAATCAGTCTTCCATGCATTCTTATGTTGCATGTTCCTTTCAATTTAAGAGCATCCAACCAGATGAGTGGGTGGAAAATTTAAGTAAAAGTCAAAACTACGTCCTTCTTCAGATGAACCATTCATATGATGCTTCATTCAAAAGTAGCCAACATTTTGCCCCTGCCCCCATCCTTGTTTCATTTTGTCCACATTGGACAATCAATATATGAGAACCAATTTGGTCTAGTGGTTAAAACACTAAGCTAGAAATCAGGAGGCTGTGAGTTCTAGTCCTGTTTTAGGCATGAAAGTCAGCCAGGTGATATTGGCCTGGTCACTCTCTCAGCCTACACAGGGTTGTTGTTGAGGAGAAAATAGGAGGTTGCCTGGACTTACTTATAGTTTGTAATAAGGGTGGGATATAAATAAATAGATATAATATTTATATTCGATGATAGCTACATTGTCACAGGTAAAATTATTTAAACAGTATAATATAACAAAATATATAAAAAGAAATTTTGAACATTTCCGTAAGTTATATTTATTCCATCATTTTATTGCAATAAGTTTCAATAATAAGCTGAATTGGGTATTGAACAGGTGTCTTTTCTGACATATTTTCTTCCTTTTTTAATCCAAGAAAAGATATGTTGAAAATAAAAATCTGCAAGCAAACATTAGTACTCAAATTATTTTGCATCCCAGCTACAGATTTCTGTTTTATCTTTGATCATTACTTTCTCTGCAATGGGTGCTACATCCTTCCTTATGTTCCTTTTCCACTTTTCACTGCTGAACACAGAAAGCTTCAGAACATAATTTGATCAGAACTATATATTTTGCAAAAATATTTTTCACTTCTTTAGTACAGTTATTCCAAGCAATTGTATCCATCCCTCTCTTCTATTCACTACAGTACAGACATAGATATTCTTAGCCAAACACCTTCCTCCTGTCTTCCTCCTGTCCCCAAGGACATTCTCACATCCCACCACCAGTCTTCAAGAACTTTTCCATCTGCATGTTAAAGTTAAGAAACAGATTAACTAAGAAGGGCTGCTCATGAATGAGTTGTTAAAGGAAACCAAGACTGACTAGGTATATCTGTCAGACATTTTGGGTATTTGAGGAGCAATGCAAAGAAGTTGGTGAAACAATGTCTATCTGTGAATAACCCTGATATTGCTCCCAATATCACAGATTCATAGCTGCAAGAATATCCCTGGGTATTTGACTTTGGCTTATACTCTGACTTCTCATTTTGTTTATTCCTTGGATGTGCTTTTCTTAGGAGAGATTAGATTTATGTTCTGAACTTGAACTAGATTTATGATCACAAGATTAATCAGATGGATGGATTTATTACACAGTAACATAGAATTACATGACATTAATAAGGCCAGGACAGCAGCAAAGCAGAGTAGCTTTGACTGAAACAGAAGGGGCTGGACACTTCTATAAAAGAGGAGAAATGACTATAGGAAGTAGCACTGAGATAAGAAAAAGCTCCTAGCTGTTGGCTTTAAGTCAGTTAGGCTAAGAAAGAGATACCCAAACTGCAATTGATCCCTGCTTCAAAACTGTCCTCTTATTAGACTGGTAATCTTTACATAATTATTTCTTAATTTTATGGTGGTCATTAACCAATACAAGAGTATTCATATTCGAATATTCACAATATCCAAAACTAAATTGACAATGCTTGCTCAGGCTACACATATACAACAAAAAGAAATTAAAGTTAGCAATCAGGATGATATACACTATATATTCATAAATAAAATAGAAATATCCAAAATTGATTTAAGAATTATAAACTTATGTTAAAGACACCTGTCAAACCTGAGAAAAATATAACATAATACAACAGTGGACATGCACATACACCCCAAAGCCAATGACTGATGCTGAGTGTGAATCATTTTTGGTTATCCATTTTTGGCCATATTCAGGCAGGTTCAATTGCTCTTAATTATTGTTTGCCTGATTCACATGCCACCACACACAAAACCTGGCAATTTTGTATGTTATTTCATAAGTATTTCAACATATGTTTGCAAATATGCATTTGCATTCAAGGGCTCATCAGAGAATTAGATTTGGCAGCAGCTCCTTTGTGGAATTGTAACATCCAAACTTACAGTCCAGATATGGTATGAAAAAGCCTGTAGTTTATAAAGGCCTGGTCCCACTGGCCGACTGACACAAACCGTATGCATAAAGTTCACAGCGGACAAGCAAAATTTTGGGGGTTGCTCCATCCGTTGTCATCGGCTCCAAAAAGTGGCGAAAATTTGCATAAACAGAATGGAAAAGAACAGAAAAGAACGGACATGGGTAGTATGTAGCAGGGATGTTAAAGGGATGTTCATCGGAAGCCTAGNTTCCGTGCTACTAACGATGTATACACGTTCCATGTACCTTTTCTTTCCTCCCTCTTTCCGTTTTCAGCTGCAGCGGATGTGAGTTGCGAGGATGCCCAGAGGATGCAGAGAGGATACAGCGGACGTTTAACGGATGATAAACGGACATAGAACGTTTGTTGCTCGTATGTTGTGGATTTACATCATACACGGTGGAAAGTTCATCCATTCACAAAGTTTTGTGCAGCTCAAAACTTCTTGCATGAATGAAATCGCAGTGGACGGATGCTCGACGGATAGAGCATATGAAACACGTATGCAATGAGTACAAAACGGATGCATAGCATTTTCCAATGGATGGCAAGCTTTTTTAAACGTTTTATATCCTCTTTGCATCTGTAAGTGCAGTGGGACCGGGCCTTAGTCCTTCAATATACTTGCTGGTTTCAGTGGATAATGATCTCCAGTTTTTACAGATTCTCTAGATTTCAAAATGTCCCCAGGTGTCTTTAAAAAACCCCACCCCTGAAGAAATTACACTATTTGAAAGAACAAAATTATTGCTTGCTAAAAGACCAACATTAACCCAGAAGATAACAGTCTGATTTTGCCCCTGCCTGAGACAATCTCAGAAAAAAAATTGAATTTAAAAACTGGTATGTAAGTCACTCAACAATGGAAGGAGGAGTAGCATCTCCACAGATTAATACAAAGACACCTTTCACAATTCAGCCTCAGTCTAGAATGCTAATACAATGGTGGACTTTATAGCATTTTATTCTTAAAACCCAGGAGCAGCAAGAATTTGCAAAATTGTGGAGTTTTCCTTTTTCTTGGTGTTTGACTAATATACAGTCTCTCCTATTTGTATGAATTGCATATATCTTATACATACATAGTTCTTAGATAACTATACATCTGAAAGGGATTACAAGGATCACCTAGTTCAATCCCAACATCCTTTAGATCAGGGCTCTCCAACCTTGGCAACTTTAAGACTTGTGGACTTCAACTCCCAGAGTCCCTCAACCAGCTTTGCTAGCTGAGGGACTCTGGGAGTTGAAGTCCACAAGTCTTAAAAGTTGCCAAGATTGGAGACCCCTGCTTTAGAGTACAGGTGTCAAACTCCCTGCATCACGTTGCCATCATGTGATGTTTCACAAAACGTAGTCATCAAACCGGTAGTATCACCAGTTGAATCCTACCCCTGACATACACACACACAAACACACACATGAATATATACACAATTATAGTAGTATAGGGGAAAACAGCCTTATTCACATTGCTCTTATATGTGGATTTTAGAAAGAATATATATTCAGGATTGCTGTTGTTTTTTAAGTTCTTGAAGTTAATTAGGAAGTGGAAGAGATTCTGCAAGATTAAAGAAGATCCTATATTCAGCTTATGTATGATCATTTGTTTTAATAGTTCATTATCTCCTAACACTCATTTTCTCTTGATTTCGCCCAAAGACGATTCTGGGTGGATTCTGTTATTTTTATATAGGATCATTTTGGAGAAAGTTATCGACGTCCTGAAAGTATTATTGTACTATTATGAAGAACATCACCACAGCATCAAACTAACCACATAAAGTGTTTCCATGCTAATGTCTCCAGGGAAAAGTACTAAAGGCACAACAAGTAAACAGATATTTCATTTCATCAAAGATCATAATCACGTGTCAATTTTTATTTAATAGTTTAGCGTAAACTAAATTTTAATTAGCCTTGAGCTGATGCACTTGGTCATGGCATAGAAAACTATCAGAAAAAAATTAATGTCTCTAAGGGGTGTTATTGATAAAACAAATCTAAAATAACATTGGTTCCACTTAACACGTTAGCAGCTGAATTTCAAAGTATCATGGATACTTTCTGGATGCTTGACACATGTACATTTACTTTAAACCCTAACCCTAACCTGCTTCATTTTTTACTTTTCTCAACCCAGATTCCCTGAAAATACCTTGTATCAAGCAAATGTATTGCTTTTTGGTACGGTATATTTCTGTTAATATAACATGATATTTACAAGAGAAAACACAATTAGTGTATATCTGAGGACAGAAAGGAATTTTGTTTGCTTCACAGTTTCAATAAGAAGTACTTTAATTATGACATGAATACATAGCACTGGTAGTTTTAAACTACATTAGAGAAAGGGTGAACAGAAATAATTTAATGGAATTAAATATATATATATATATATATATATTATATATATATGGAATCTTTGGTTATTCGGGTTTTCTCCCGCGTAGAATTGGAAGTATCTAGGCCAACGTTTCGATGAAGTCTCATTCAATCATCTTCAGGCTTGTTTCTTCAGCTCTGTGCTTCTCAGACCTTAGAAGGCACGAGCTGAAGAAACAAGCCTGAAATGATGAATGAGACTTCATCGAAACGTTGCCTAGAACTTCAATTCTAACGCGGGAGAAAACCCGAATAACAAAGAATCCCACATACAAATACTCGCGAAAACCTCAGGAAACATATTATAATATATATATATATATATATATATATATATATAATATATATATATAATATATATATATATATATATATATTATAATATATAATGATATATGTTTTTTTAAGCTCTCGCGGGTACTTACATTTGTGCTGTTTAGCTTCCCTTCGGGGTATTACCCACGTCATTGGTATTCTGTTACAGTTGTAGCTCATTGTAGTTCTGTTAAAGTTGTAAGCAACGTTTCAGCAGAATCTCAATCTGCCATCATCAAGGCTTCTGAAATGGAAGTGTGTCTCACTCCTCTTTTAAAATTGAGGCTGGTCCTTCTGATTGGCTATTAACCTGGGTCTGTGTTCATTGGACTTGGAGTTTGATTGATTGGTGTTTCTGGTTTCTTCTGTCTGTTTTGTGGCTTTGATGGCTGGCAGCACCTGTTCTTGTGTTGGAGGCTTCAATGGCTGCTTGGCTTCGTGTGAAAGGACGGCTTGCTCTTCATCAAGCAAGCTGGGTATCACCTGGGTGCATGGTGGGGGGTGTTTTGAGTTGGAGGCATCAAGGAGGTCCTGTCTGTGCGCTCAGGTGTGGGGGTGTTTGAAGTTGGAGCATCAGAGGGAAGTCCTGTCTGTGCTCGAGGGGTTTTGTCTGTTTTGTGGTGTGGAGACTTTCTATTTGAGAGTGCAGGCTTCCAAATGAATTGACAGTCTGCTGGAATCATTCTTCTATTCATGCTGTCAGGTCCTTTTGTTCAATCTCTATGGCTTCTCTGATGATTTCTGTGGCTGGGGTTTTCTATAGTGGCTAAGGGTTTTGGTGCCATTGAAGTTGATTGTTGTGACCTGTTGGTTTTTCCACGTGTTGGACTAGTGAGGAGGTGTGTTTTCAGCTTTTTTACTGCATTTTTGTGTTCATCCTAGGCGGGTACTTATTCTTCTATTGGTTCTGTCCAATGATAATGTGGCCGGGCAATGATGTACAGGGAATTTCGTATATGCCTGTGGTTTTCCAGGTCAATTTTGTCTTTGGGGTTCCTCAGGAATGGCTGCTATTTTTTTGTTCTGTTTTTGAAGGCAGTCTTGATGTGATGCCTGTGTAGTATCTTCTTACTGATATTTACTGTGTACCTCTTATGTAGGGCAAGACAGCTGTTCCATAGGTCGTGAGGTCTTTCTAAGTCTCTGTTATGTTTTGGTGATGTTTTTGGATCAAGCTGGTTGATTTTGTTTTTGTGAAGCCATTGGCTGTCAATACTTCAGTCAGGGTGCATAGTTCAGTCTTTATATGTGTCTTATCTGCCAGGCCGTTGGTTCTGGTACTTAGTGTCTTCGCCACAGAATTTATCTGTGCTGGGTGGTGGTGGATTGGGCGTTGAGGTTAGCGGTTCGGGGGGCTGTGTGTTTTCTTTTGTATATGGTGTGTCCCAGTGTGCCATCTGTTCTTTTGTAGCATTTAGTACATCTAGGAATGGTAGTTTGTTTGTTTATTTTCCGTTTCCATGGTGAACTTGATTTTGGGTGTGTGTTGTTTAGGTGTGTTAGAATATGTTTAGGTTTTTCTTTTCCATGGGGCCAAATCACAATGTGTCATCGATGTATCTTAGCATAGTTTGGGTTTGTGGGTGGCATTAGCCAGGGCTCGGATTCGAATTCGATCATGAACAGTTTGCAATGACGGGTGACCAGTGGTGATCCCATAGGGGCTCCTTCATTTGCTTGTATCTTTGTCCTTTGTATATGAAGATATGTGTTGGTTAGGCAGTGTTCTGTTTAGTTCGCATGAGGTTTTAGCTGGTTGTATTATTTTTGATGATTCCAAGATTTCTTACTTATCGGGACTTTGAGTGAATAGTGAACCAACGTCAAAACTTACAAGCAATCTTCTTGGTTCTACAGTGTGTAGCTCTTTGATTATTTTAAGAATGTGTATGATTTTGTACATATGGAAGCTGCGGTTCAGCATGGGGCCTGTATTGTTTTGCTAAGTATTTGCTAGGTTTTGTAAGGTGCTCCTATGGAGCTGACTATGGGTCTGAGAGGTATGCCTTCTTTGTGTATTTTTTGGAGGCCATATAATTTGGGGCATCTAGAAATTTTTTCTCTTGGGAGTGATCGTCTGTTGGATTTCTTTGCTTATGTGGCTGGTTATACATTTCTCTCTTGGTTAATTTTTTCCAGATTGTGGTGGGTCCTGTGTTTAATAGGTTTGTATGTGGAAGTCTTTGGAGGTAGGTCTGTTCAATTATTTGTTTCAATAGTCTTTTCTGTCCATTTACTATCTGTGGCATTTCTTTGTCTGCCTGGGAGTATTATTATGCCTGTTATCATTTTTTCAGGGTTTTAACCGCTGTGAATTCATCTTTTTGCAAATTATTGTTTGTGGTGTTTCGTTGTGCATAAGATGTGAGTGCCTGGTGTCTTAATTCTGTAGCTTCATCAGTATTTAATTTGGCTTAGGCTGGATTTCACTGCCAACATATGATGGATTCTGTTGGATTTTTTGGGTGCTATGGCATAATAAATCCGTTTGGGCATAGGACATCTGTTTCTGTTTTGTTGGAGTCTTCTGTTGGAACGTTGTATACTAATTGTTTCAGGTGTTGTGGTGGGTTATTGGGATTTTTTTGTCATTTTCTAATTTTTTAGTTTCTTGTGAGTTAATCATTTTTGTAAGTGCTTTGCAGTTTCAGCTCTCCAAGTTGTAAGTTGTTCTGATCCTATCTCCAAAGTAGAGGGTGATGTTTGCTGCTCATTCACAGGTGTAGTGCTAAGAAAACTTTGTTTAACTGATCTAATTGGAAATCTTTTACTGTGACTTCATTTCTGAGTTAGAGCCAATTCTGTTCTTTTCAGGATACGTTTGGTAGCTGGCTGTGTGCTTATGAAATGTTAATTTGAAGCAGGTTGGTGTTACACTGTTGTCTCCTGCAGCTTGCATAGGAATATTTTAGGTCACCATAGTATTCCTGCTCTTTTAACTTCTCACTTCTCATAGCTCTTATTGGCTGTTTTATTTCCTCCCCGTAGAGGTACAGATATTTGTTTTTTAAGCTCCGCGGGTACTTAACATTTGTGCTGTTTTAGCTTCCTTCGGTTTATCCCACGTCATTGTAGTTCTGTTAAAGTTGTAGCTCATGTAGTTTCCTGTTAAAGTTGTAGCATACGTTTTCAGCAGAATCCTCATCTGCCATCATCAGGCTTCTGTATGGAGTGTGTCCTCACAGTTCCTCTGTTTTCATTTGAGGCTGGTCTAATTCTGATTGGCTATTAACCTGGCGTCTGTGTTCATTTGGACTTGGAAAGTTGATTATTTGGTGTTTCTGGTTTTCTGTCTGTTTGTGGCTTCTGATTGGCTGCAGCACTCTGTTCTTGTGTTGTGAGGCTTTTCAATGCAGCTGTGGCTCCTGTAGAAAGGACGGCTTGCTCTTCATCAGCAAGCTGGTTCACCTGGGTGCCTGGTGGGGGTGGTGTTTGAGTTGGAAGGCATCAGAGGGAGTCATGTCTGTGCTCAGGTTGTTTGTCTGTTTTTGTTGGTGTGGAGATCTTTTCTATCCAAATGAATTGAACAGTCTCTGCGGAATCATCTCTTCTATTCATGCTGTCAGGTCTCTTTTCATCTCTATGGCTTCTCTGATGATTCTCTGATGATGATTCTCTGATCAATGCCATTTGTTCTTTTGTGGCATTAGTACATCTCGGAATGGTAGTTGTTTGTTTATTCCATTTCCCATGTAACTTGATTTTGGGGTTATGCTGTAGGTGTGTTCGGAAATTGTTAAGGTTTTCTTTTCCATGGGCAAATCAACAAATAGTGTTCATCGATGTATCTTAGCCATTAGTTTGGATTTGTGGGGTGGCAATTAGCCATGGGCTCTGGATTCGAATGCTTCCATGAACAGGTTTGCATGACGGTGACAGTTGGTGATCCATAGGGCTCCTTCATTTGCTTGTATCTTGTTCCTTGTATATGAAATATGTGTTGGTTAAGCCAAGTGTTCTGTTAGCTTCCATGAGGTGTTTCGTGGTTGGTATTTATTTTTGATCGATTTCAAGGTTTCATTTTTATCAGGGACTTGAGTGAATAGTGGAACCACGTCGAAACTACAAGAGATCTTCTTGTTCGCACGTGTAGTCTTGATCATTTCTAGGAAGTGTAATGAGTTTTGTACATTATGAAGCTGCGGTTTCAGCCATCGGCGGCTGTAGTTGTTTGTCTAAGTATTTAGCTAGGTTTTGTATGATGCTCCTTGGAGCTGACTATGGGCCTGACGAGGTATCCTTCTTTGTTGTATTTTTTGGGAGCCGTATAATTTGGGCATCTAGAAGATTTTTCTCTTTGGGATATCGTCTGTTGGATATTTTGCTTTGTGGCTGGTTATAATTTTCTTTTTGGTTAATTTTTCCAGATATTGTGGTTGGGTCTGTGTTATAGGTTTGTATGTGGAGTCTTGGAGTAGGTCTTGTCAATTTTTGTTTTCGTAGTCTTTTCTGTCCATTACTACTGTGGCATTTCCTTTGTCTGCTGGGAGCTATGATTTATGCTGTTATATATTTTTCAGGGTTTATAGCGCTTTGAATTCATCTTTGTACAAGTTGCTTCTCAGTGGTTGCTTGTGCATAAGATGTAGTAACCTGGTGTGCTTATTCTGTCAGCTTCATCTGTTATTATTTGGTTAGGCTGGATTCTACTGCAGATATGATGGATTTCTGTGGGGATTTTTTGGGTGCTATGGGCATATGATTTGAATCCTTTGGTTAGGACATCTGTTTCTGAACAGATGAAACAGCACACATCTAAAGTACCCCGAAAACTTAAAAAATAAATATCAGACCTCTATGCGGGTTGAATTGTATCAATAGTTGAATACAGAAGCCTGATGATGGCAGATAGATTCTGCAAACGTTGCTACAACTTTAAAGCACAACTACCAATGACGTGGGAAATACCCGAAGGAAGCTGAACAGCATACATACATATATATATATTATAACATACATATATACATATACATATATAACATATATACATATATATAGAGATAGATAGAGATAGATAGATAGATAGATAGATAGATAGATAGATAGATTAGATAGATAGATAGATAGATAGATAGATAGATATGGAATTTGGTTTTCAGATAGATAGATAGATAGATAGATAGATAGATAGATAGATAGATAGATAGATAGATAGATAGATAGATAGATATGGAATTTGTTTTCAAACACTCATACAGAAAAGAACAAAGTGGCCCTTTTAAGAAAGTGCACAATATAATATGCAAAGAAGATTGTCCATCTCTACTCTTAAGTCAAACAAATGTCAATCACACCAAGGAATTTATGAACAATGCAGAGATAAAACCAGACATTTCTGTAAAATGCTTATAATGAAAAGAGATCAATTTAAATACTTAGAAACTGAACACCTGTGAATAATTAGACTGCTAACTATATGTCAACATCAGCTGTCACCAAGCCTGTAATTTTATCACTTTTTATCCATTTATCAATGATTATCCACTTGCCAGAAATAATTTTTAGCACTGAAAAGAAGCAAGTACAGCACTTAAACATAATTGTAACCACCAGTTTCTAAAAACATTCATTTAAAATATATTTTACAACTTTGCATTTGCAAGATAAATATTTCTTATTTATGTCAAAAGACAGACTTCAGGATATAAAGCTTAGCCTTGCCTTTAGGTTTTTTTTTTTTTAAAGATGTCTTGTAGCCATCAGGAAAGGAGACTCCTAAGAAAATCCAAATTTTTAATTGCAGCAACCTCTATGGTTCTTCTTCTTGCTAGGGACATGTGCAGGAAGAAGATCAAAAAAGTTAAGTCGGTGACCATGGCCATGTGAACGAAGCCCTGCCTCTTCCATGTGGTTCATAGATGTTAACATGGGGGAAGCTTTGATTTCATGGCCAGAAGCTTGACATTTTTGAGGCTGCCATCTTGACTTTCTTTTCCCCTTCTCTGCAAGGAAGTCTGCTCTTGCCCCATCAGTCATGCATCTACCATTCTTAGGACACATAGTAGGCTTTTCCATCAAATAGATAGAGACTTATATACCACTTCACAGTGCTTTTACGGCCATCTCTAAGCAGTTTACAGAGTCGGCATACTGCCCCCAACAATCTGGGTCCTCATTTTGCCCAACTCGGAAAGATGGAAGGCTGAGTCAACCTTGAGCCTGGTGGGATTTGAACTGCCAGATTCCAAGCAGCCAGCAGCCAGCAGAAGTAGCCTGCAGTACTGCAGTACTCTAACCACTGCACCACTGCAGTGATGTAGTAGGTATTGTAGGAGATAATCTCTAAATAACATGTGCCTAAACCCTTTAAAGTCCAGTTCTTTCTCTCAACCCCATGTATAGTTTTTCAACTGTGAAGTCCAACTAGTGCAGTATACAGATCCTTTTCCTAAGATAAGGAATTACAACAGGGAGGGAGGAAGAAGGAAGGAAGGAAGGAAGGAAGGAAGGAAGGAAGGAAGGAAGGAAGGAAGAAAGAAAGAAAAGGGCAACTGGAATGCAACTGTCTGCAACAGCTTAAAGCAGCTGTACCTTTTCCTTTGGATTGTATGGTTGTTATCAACTCCAAGTGCAGAACAATATCAGGAAAAAAATGAGCTTCATTTAAAGAGTTACCTACAGATGTTATATCCATACCCATCTGCACTTTAAAACAGTTTTTTTTTTACTTTTGAATCTGATATCCTGCAGAGCCCTAAGATTTTCCTCATCAGCTTCCATGGTCCTAAAGCTATATCAAATAAACACAACACATGTAAGTTTTTTTTTTCAGTGTTACTTATAATTTTTCTGTTTGGGAGGAAAATGACCAGATACCAAACTAAAGGAACAGAGCATAGGAAACAAGTAACAGGCAATACCAGCACAAGAAGTAGAGTATTACATAAATGTTAAATGCAATTTTACTGTTTCTGTTTCATTACTAGCTGCCTTGAATGTCTCTCAACATCAAAGGTAAAACTAAAATAATGTTGACATTGACAATAAACCAGTGAAAAAAAGTTCGTTTCTTCTCAATTAATATAGCAACTAATCCAGATACTGCCATCTAATTATTCTTTTCTACAAATCACATTGATGCATTTTTGAATAACTGATACCTAAAGACACAACTTTAATCTGTACCTCTCAGTGGGAACATAACACCTATGTGGTTATTAGTTACTCTGAGAAATCAACAGAAAGGATCATTGCCCTGTTTCCATCTAATGTATAGAGTTTGCTAATTCTCCTACATGCAGAAATCTCCCTAGTTTTTTTAAAAAATGGTATTACAAGATTTTCATTTCAAGTTTTGTCATTCTTAATTTTACAGTGATGCTGAATTGCTCATTCTTTATGTGAATGCAAAGCTCACATTGATATGCTCCCCAAAATAATAATAATGCTAACAACAACAACAACAACAACAACAGAAAATGAAAAAGTTAAATTGCTCTGGAACTTCAGAATCCAGACAGACAGGCACCTGCCACATTACACCCCGGACTTAACAATTGTCGATAAGAAAGACCAAAAAGTCTGGATAGTGGATGTGGCAGTGCCTGGAGACAGCAGAAGAGAAGAGTAAGAACTGGAGAAGATGACAAAATACAAAGACCTAGAAACTGCAAAGGCAAGCAAGAGTAGTACCAATAGTAATAGGCACATTGAGTGCAGTCCCAAACAACTGGAGCATCACTTAAACACTACAGGCATTTTGCCATCAGTCAATTGCAGAAGGCAGCTTTACCTGGAACAGCTTCTATCCTGCGGCGATACCTGTAACACCATCAAACACCCAGATTTGCCTATCCCAGGTCCTTGGTAAGAACTCAATAGGGTGACAAAAGTGCCAAACCCAGTCTGAACATCTGGCTGACTGTTCAATGAATGTTATTATACACAAAAAACAACAGTATAAACAGCATTATGCAAGCATATCCCAGTCAGTGCCTTCTTGCACCAAGCTGACCAATGGTGATCTGTCTGCACCAATTTATTTTTAAGTACTTGCTTTGGATCTTAGGGCCAGCACCCAGTGTGCTGAATACCACTGGAACCACCTGCACTGGTTTATGCCAGAGTCTCTGCAGTTCGATCTCAAGTCCTGATATCTGGTGACTTTTCAAGTTGTTCTCTCATTGATTCTGCTGTCACCAGGTATGGCAATGTCGATGATCCAAACTTTTTTCTTTCTCCACAATTGGATAATCCGTGGTATTATGTTCCAAAACTTTTTCAGTCTGTTATCAGAAGTCCCATAGTAGTTTGCATGATCATTTTCGACCACTTTTTCAGCGCTTATGATTCCACCAGTTCTTTGCTACAGGCAGATGGTAGTTGTAACAAAAGTTCCAGTGGGCATCTGAGCGACTGTATTGTGACGTTGTTTGTAATCAGTCTGAGTGATTGTCTTGCTAACAAGTCAGTATATGATGATTAGTTTTCGTCAGCTTCTTTGCAGAGGTCTGCATTTGGGATCATCAGCAGATTTTTCTATTCTGGCTTTGATTGCATTCGTTCGATGGCTTGTTCTCTGGGCTGGCAAAAGATATCCAGGCCTTCGACTCCTTCTTCAGGTGTTTCGTTGGTCAGCCGAATAATCACCAGTCTTTTCCTTATCTACTTTTCCTTGGATTGTTCAAGAACTGTCCATTGCAGTCGCTTGGATTGTATTATTATTATTTTATATTATTCTCTTAGTATTCATTCATTATTATTATTATTGTTGTTGTTGTTGTTGTTGTTGTTGTTGTTGTTGTTGTTGTTGTTGTTGTTGTTGTTAATACTTAGAACACTGGCAGAAACTTGTATCAACCATTAGCATCAGTCACTGGTATTTGTGATACATTTTTAAATATTCAGTTGTCTGAGTTTCATGATTAATGAATAAAAGAGATAAATAATAATAATAATTTATAGTTATATAATAACTGTCTGCTCACTGACATACTGTCTTGCCAAGCATGGTGGCTACCACTTTGTGAAATATTTCCACACTGTCATAGTAGCTGCCTTGATCTTTTTTGTGGCCCATAGTGGACATTCCTGAGACGTTTTCTAGGGAGTCCTCACTGCAAAATAATGTACTAAGTACTTTCCAGTCTAAAAGCATGAGAACAAGCTGACAGAGTATAGACAAAATTGTCGACATTCTCACCTAAGTTACTATACCACTCTATTACACAGTATTTGGGTTGTCTCAAAGGTGCTTTTTCAAAATGCAACTGGACTATGTTTTTATTCTGAGGAGGAAGATGTTTCCCTTCTCATCCAAAAAGCTTCTGAACATCTTCTTTCTCGAGGAAAAAAACATTCCAGCTGCATTTTGAAGAAGCACCTTTGAGACAACCATGACCTGGATGACTGAGCATAGACACAGTATTCAGTCATTTCCTGCATGTTAACTACAATTTGATGAAATACTAAGATTCCCCCACTCCAATATTTGGAACTATGACATCCATGAGTTCTTCAGACAAGATCTGCTCAGTTCTACTTATTACCAACAATACTTCATACATCAGATGATAAGCAAAGCTGACCCTGCAAGCAGTTTTGAAAACACAACAGTTTTTTCCCCCAAAAAATATAAGTATGATGACATAAATAGAGAATACTGACAAGAAAATTGAGAAAACCCACTGGGAAAAAAATGGTTAAAGAAAACAAAGATGGCTTGTAGCCAAATCAAGTAATAATTAAAGTTACACAAAAGATAGGGAACATCTCCAAGTTGGTGTTAAGAGAAAATATATTCTCTTTGATTCAGAAACAGTGAATGATTAATTCAGAATGTGCTCGCCTCTTTCAGTTGGTTTGTTGTGAAAAGAAGACTTGAGAATGGTCAGACTCTTCTCTGTTGTGCTGTCTCCTTTTACAGCTACAGGAGCCAATATATGTTAAATTGCCGTGCTCTTTAAACCACTGGCATTTAAAATATTTACAATATTTTCTGGTTCATGAAACATTTTCCCTGCGTTCTATTAAATATTTTTTTCTTATTTCCTTTCATGGTTCTGTTTAGCTCCCACATATCTCTTTCCCATCAAAGAGATTATCATCTGTATTTATTTTCACTCCAGGAAAATGTCTGGGATAATCTTCTCTGGAACATCTTGGCAACTGGACTTATCCCACAGTGGTATATGAAGTAAATGAATCACCCAAATGGTACCGCAAAACTAAGAAGTCTTACATTCATTAAATCTTGTGTGCTAAAATCCATTATATAAAAGTTCTGTGGATATGTTGCACAGGTGGTGTCTTTCCTTAGTTTCTTTGTGCACTGCAAAGAATAAAAATAGTAATATTGTCCTTTTTCCTCACATCCAAGATTAGTAGAAGAATAAGAAGAACTGAGCTAGCTAAGTTCAATAAATATGGTGTATTTATAATATTAGTACCAGACTGAGGAACAAACTGCTTTCATTAATAAAGAACTTACAGGCTGATTCCTTCATTTGCTGCTTTATAAATTTAGATGCAAAACTAGTATCTTTACTATTCAGATGCCACATTGCCACACATAACACACAATTTTATCCTTTCTACATGTATGTATATATGATGTTATGATGCTCTGTATATGATGCTATATTTATCAACAAAAGAAGCATCTCCTTTTTCATGAAGATCTATCTTGCAAACTAAATTCATTTTCCTTTTCTGCAGGAATCATGGAAATAATCCCTGCAAACTTCAGACAAAATTCAAAGTGCTTCTTCAAATTATTGTTCCTTTGATGTTAAGCCCTGAAATTTAAGGCAATGGTCATTACAGCCAAACTACTATAAAACTAAGAATAGTTTCTAACACTGTTAAATCTTTTGGATAATGTGCTACTCCTGGCTATGTTAAAAAGTCTTTATAAGACCATGTGATTTGCCCACAGTTGCATCTCTATTTACTTATCCGTAGTAAAATGCTATCAATATTGTCCTCCCTGCAAAAGGCATTGTAAAGTTAATGCATTAATATTTGTCAAGCACATGAGATCACTGAATGTAGGTTGCTGTATCAGTGATTATTTGGCTATTCATTAAAAAAGAGATGAATGACCTCTTAGATAAGCCACACAGAAAGTGGATGCAGTACCAACCTCTATTAAGCATTTTGCTTTACTAAATCAGTCTTCAGTTCTGGTCTATTTTTCTTGGTAGGGCTTGTGAGAATAAATACAAATAAAGGAATTTATTTTGGCCGAAGCTTTGGTTACAGTTGAGAAAGGCTATCATGCTAGATCAGTATTTTTAAACAGCAATATATGCAAAGCTACACATAATGTTAAACAATACCACTATTTTATTTTCATAGCAAGATCTATTTATTAAATGTATGTACCCACCCATCTCGACATTCTTGACACTACTTCATATTAATCCAATTCATCATGAAAATAACTCCAATAATCATATGTGAATTAAATTTTATTGATTAAAACCACACTGCGACACAACCAGTGTGGCATCACTGTTAACATTCTAAAATGTTCCAGAACAATTAGGTTTTAATTTATCTTCAGAAGGATGTTAGCAATGGAGTCAATCTTGCCTCTAGATGGAGACCATTCTAAAGGGACAGGACCATCATGGAGAAGCTGCACCTTCAGGCTCCCCATATTCACCCAAAATGGGCATTATCAGCAATTGCTCTGAGAAGGGGTTTATGATGGCTCAGTGGTTAAAGGCATTGAGTTTGTTAGCTGGAAAGCTGACAGCCCAGGATTGAGACTCAAGGACTGTGCAACGAGGTGAGCTCCTGCTCCTTGCCCCAGCTCCTGCCAACCTAGCAGTTTGAAAGCATGCAAATGTGAATAGATTAATAGGTTTCCCTTTGGTGGGAAGGTAACAGTTTTCCATACATCTTTGGCAGGTAACCATACTGACCATATGGACATGGAAATTGTCTTCAGACAATGCTGGCTCCCTCATCCAAGAGGGAGCTCACTCAGAGAGAGGGACATTGATTGTACTCTAGAATCAGACATGACTGGACAGGGAAGCCTTTACCTGGACCTTTGCTCTCAGAAGAGAATTTTCCAGTGGATAAATGGTTAGAGACAATGATCCTGAAGAGTAGGAAGGTGACAAGCCATAAAAGATTTCAGACTAAAATCAGCACTTTTAATGTGTTTTCCCATTTCCCAAAGAATGCTACACAAGTCAGAGTTGATGTGTTTTACAACACAGTTGCCCAAAAATGCCTTAAAAACTATGGTTTTTATTATTAAATAAATAAGTAGTATTACTGTGTAAAATAGGCTAATCATGTCATCAAGGCTTCCTTTCCCATTGTCATTGGAAGCAAAAAATTGGACCCTCAAATGGAATAACAGAACTTAAACAGATATAGAAAGTCATGCTTCTCATAATTATGCCAGACCTGGTTTCATGAATCTTGTCAATTGCTAACTAGTTTTCACCCTTGTACTTCCCATTTCTGCATGAAAATACTATGAAGAAATAAAACGGATAGAACACTATTGTTGCATTCTGTTGCTAAACTATTCTGAATTACCACTCTAAATCCTAGATCCAATCTGGAATTCAGATCTGTTACAACAAAGAAGAAAGCAGAGGGGTTGGTTTCTTTTGGTTTTTTTGGGGGGTAGGGGTGGGGAGCAAGAAAATCCTGAAAAGTGAAGTATCAGCTTCAAACAGAAAGCTGAGGCACAACCTGAGATTTGGATGGCATGCTTTTATTTGATACTGTAAGGTTAATTTCAGAACCATTATGTTAGAAGTGCTATATTGAGAATATGGAATAAATATAAACCCAGGCTGTGCCTGAAAATACCTTTGTTGATCTCAACAGAAGCAGACAGACAGATAATCAGAGTTGGAAGGGACCTTGTCGGTCATCTAGTCCAACCCCCCACCCAAGCGGGAGTCCCTACACCATTTCTGACAAATGGCAGTCCAATCTCTTCTTGAAAGTCTCAAGTGATTTTATGGAAGCATTTTATAGGAGAGAAACAGCAGGCCAAGAGAAATGGTTGACATATATCAAGGGAATAAGAACATGGAAAATGTTAAGATGAAGTCAAAAGAGCAATTGACTTCAGAAGGATTTAGTTTCCAATGACTTTCACATGTATAGTTAAGAAAAATATTTAAAGAAGAAAAAAAATTGGAATTGGACAACTTGTAATTTGTAAAAAAAAAAAAAAGCTAGAAAAGTTTGGGCCTAAATGTACACAAAATGAAACAAAGAAATTTAAAGATTAATATTCAAATATTGCTGGGATTAAGGGACAGATAACTCGAAAAGACTTATGGTGAATTGTTTTTGAACATACATTACCATGTACAAAACTGGAAAGTGCTTGGAACATTTCTGTAATGGTATGAATTATACTGTATTTTCTAAAGTAATATCCTGGATCCTAGATCCACACAGTAAGTGTGATTCCCAAGACCTTCTGTGCTTTTCATGAAGATAAAAGTAGGGAGTGGGAAGACTTGCAAGATTCTCTTACTGTTACTGTAAACCTATCATAAAAGTAGTGTTAACAGTTATAATTGAGTCTGGGCCTTCGCTGAAGGGCTGACGTCAATCCTATAAGTCTCTATTCTTTTTTTAAAAAAGCCACAAGAAGAAAAAATAAAATACAGTGTCAATATAAAACACATTAACAAGCACCATAAAACGAACTTTTTAAATCAAAAAGCAAATTACCTTAAAAAGCATATGTTTCCATGAATTATAACTAGTTCTACCATCTCACAGGAGCCAATTGTTAAATTTTCTGGAATTCTGCAAATTGCTTGAGAGCAAAGATGAGCTATAATGAATGCCTAGCACACTGATTAGCTATTTGGTGGCTAGCAGCAGCAATGGATCCAGCAAGGCTGGTTATTATACATTTGCCAGCATACCACTGGCTACAGTTCACTTCATCAGGACTCAAAGCAACAACAAAATAATATCAGAGCATGCTGACCTTCCAGGACATCGTCTGCAGCTCTCAATGTAGTCAAAACCAAACCTCACAACCACAACTGAAGGATTGTTCAATTCATTTACATTAAAAGTTTCAAGTTACCTCTGAATGTCTCAAAAACAACAATGGATCTTTAGCATATGACAACTTCATGAGTTTTTGTTATCTGTTTGACATGTAGCATCACTAATCAGTTTTCTGACTTCCCTTTCTTTCCACCCCTGACTCATCCCAGGTTAAACCCTACATCAATGTCCAGGCCAGTGTTTTCAACCTTGGCCACTTGAAGATGTGTAGCTTGGCTAGGGGAATTCTGGGAGTTGGAAGTCCACACATCTTCAAGTTACCAATGTTAATTAACACTGGTCTAGACCAGGGGTCTCCCAACTTTGGCAACTTGGAGTTGAAGTCCACAAGTCTTAAAGTTGCCAAGGTTGGAGGCCTCTAGTGTAGCCACTCTGTGCATCTGATAAAGTGAGCTATAACTCACAAAAATGTATGCCTTTCAATAGACATGTTTCTTTGAGAAGGTGTTTGCTATGGGTGCATCACTTGGAACCCTGACAAGTGTTTCCACAGTTCTCTTGATTTATGATGCACATGAAACCCTGGACTTTTTTTTTTTTTGTATGAACAACCTCAGCATAGGCTCTGAAAACCCTCAAGGTAGGACAAAGCCAGTTCACAACGAAAGACTGATAGGCAGGGGACAAACTCTTTGCTAATGGTATCCCTGTACTGCTTTGCCACCCAGCAGCACGCATGCTAAATACCATCTCTTCCAGACTATTGCACTCCTGCTGAGATCATCAGTAATGTACAATTGAGGAGATAAACAGCAGGGAAGCACTGCTGATTACAACTCCAGTAGAAATATTGTGACAGTTAACTAGGGTTTGTACAGAATATCAACTTTTACATGGGGGGGGGGAAGTGGGGGGAAGAGAAAAACAAGAAAAGCAAAGATGCCTAGAAGCACCAATTTTAAAACTGAAATAGTAATAAATAGGATCAATATTAGAAAACCATAACACATCATAGAATAGAAGTGATGGAATACAAAGTTATGCATATTTCTTTAGTTTTTTCTCTCCAGCTCATATATTCTATTCCAAGAGCAATGACTTTCTTTGTTCAAACCCCTTTTTAAAATAATTTCCTTTCTACGTCACCTAGAAGCCTCCTAATTACCTACAATGATCACAGAACCATTCATTTTGTTTTAAAATTAATGCATCACTTTTGAAATGGTATCATACTAATTTATCACAAGATTTATGAAACTTGCACATTTTTTAATGAGTTTTATGCAAATGTTGTTCCATCCATAGTTTGTGTAGTGAAAATGTGCTACGTCAAACAATCTTGTTGACTTTTTAAAAATGCCTTTAGCCTTAAACCTTTTGCTCTTCGCAAAGACACCATGTCACAATATGTCCTTAACTTGACCAATTCTGGTCATTGAGACATAGCTGATGGGGCATAAAAAATTATGCTTCATTGAATCTAAAAGAAAGAATTGTTGTATAACATGGAAACATCTCATTTAACATGGAAGTGAAAGTCTGTAGTGGAAGTCACAGTAAATATAGCAAATAAAATAAAAGCTTTACTTATACTAGATACTCTTGTATTACTAATTGACAATGCTTGTCATCACAAGATTCAGAGCAGGATATTGATTTTTTTTTAACATGGACTAAAAAGACACTGAAAACAACAAACATCCATTATTTTAGTTCTATAAACTAACACAATTCTGTAAACATTTTACAATTAAATATCAGCACAGTTTGGGTATATAAATATCCCAATCTAAAGAAGTTAAACATGTTCAATGAACATCCAACATTATTGTAAGCAAAGGTAAAGTATCAGAGCACTAAAGAAATGGAAAGTCAGTTTCTTGCAATAATTGAGAAACCAGAAGATCATGAGTTCTAGTCTTGCCTTAGGCCACTGTCTCTCAGCCCCACAAAGAAAGCAATGGCAATCTATTTCTGCAATTAAAAAACTGTAGGATCAAGTCTGGGCAATCACCAAGAGTCAAGACTTAGTCAAAGGTTCACATACATATACACACACAGAGACACAAATATTAGAAAAGGATATGGATGACTGGTTGACACACTAAACAAGAATACTCCATTTCAACATTTTGTGTTTTTGTGTGTGTGTGTGTGTAAAACCCTAACTCTAGTCCTAACCCACACATGCACACAAAATGTTAAAATAGAGGATTCTTGATTAATGTGTGTATTAATAATAACCTGTGTATGTGCATTCTTTCAATTCTTTCTTTTTTGTGACTGCATGCCTACATATATCATGCCAACCTCTTTCAAGTAATATCCTATAACTATTCCAAGGAATATATAGTCATTTTTTTTTATTCCCAACCACCGCTCCATTGTCTTTCCTTTCTTCTATGTCCTTCAATCTTACCGAGCATGGTATCTTTGTGTATATGTACTTCTGCATATGTGTATGTCTGTGTGTTCATGATGTAAAAAAAAAAAAGAACACCAAAATAAAATAGAAATTACTGTGTTTGACAAAGGATGCTAAAAACAGCAAAAAGGGCTTTCTTAGGTATATTTGAAATAAATAATAAAGAAAGAATCAACATACCAGCAAAATGACATAAAGAAAAGCTACAACAACTCAACTTTTATTGAGGTTCAGACTTCTTCCAAAAAATGTATTCCACCAAGTAATAAATGACAAAGTGGTTGGAGCGTGAGATTCTTCAGTCTCCTGAAATCCTTTTTCTTTGAGTTTAAATCTTCAGAGCTCAATCAGTTTCATCCAAGATGATGAAGATTCTAACTGATATGTAGCCCAGTACTTGAGAAATCTTTTGAGAATTGGTTCTACATGTCTGAAGGAAAGAGTGACTACTTCTCTACAACAAGGAAAGAGCTAAGAAGCCACAAATTTTGGTACCAAAAAGAAATCCAGACCAAATCAGGATGGAATCAATCTTAAGAACATTGGGGGGGGGGGGGGGTAGCACCTCNGGGGGGGGGGGGAGGTAGCACCTCTTTGTCAAGGGCCTTCTCATTTTTTCATCAGGCAACTTTATTAACACATCATAGGAAATCCATAGGCATAATGTACAGTGCATTCAGAAAGTATTCTACCCCGCTTCATTTTTGTCAATGTTGTTATGCTGCAGCCTGATTCTACAGTTGTTGAAATTCATTTTTTTCTCATTAATCTACACTCAGTATCCCATAATAACAAAGTGAAAACAGATGTTTAGAAATGTCTGTAAATTTATTAAAAGGAAAAAAACCTGAAATATCACATTGGCGTAGGTATTCAGACCCTTCTCTCAGTACTTCGTTGAAGCACCTTTAGCAGCCTTGAGTCTTCTTGGGTATGACAAGACAAGCTTTGCATGCCTGGATTGAGGGATTTCCTGCCATTCTTCCTTGCAAATCCACTCAAGGTCAATCAGGTTGGATGGTGACTGTCAGTGGACAGTCATTTTCAATTCCCCCCAGAGGTGTACAAGAGCTTCAACTCAGGGCTTTGGTTTGGCTACTCTAGGACATTCACAGAGTTGTTCCTAAACCACCCTCTCTTGTCTTATCTGTGTATGCTTAGGATTGTTGTCAGGTTGGAAAGTAAACCTTCAGTCCAGTCTGAAGTCCTGAGTGCTGTGGGACAGGTTTTCATTGAGGATAGCCCTGTACTTTGCTCCATTCTGACCAGTCTCCTAGTCTCTGCTTCTGAAAAACATCCCTACTGCATGATGCTGCCACCACCATGCTGGAATGATATTGGGCAGGTGATGAGCAGTGTCTGGTTTCCTCCAGACATAACATTTAGAATTGAGGCCAAGCAGTTCAATTTTGGTTTCATCAGACTTGACAATCTTGTTTCTCATAGCCTAAGAGTCCTTCGGGTGCTTTTTTGCAAATTCCAAGTAGGCTTTCCTGTGTTTTGCACTGAGGAGAGGCGTCCTTTTAGCCACTCTGCCCAGATCAGTGGAGGGCTGCAGTGATGATTGTCCCATCTCCCAGCTCAGTTAGAGTGACCATCAGGTTCTTGGTCACCTCTCCATTCTGACCAAGGCTTATTGAGGCACTAACAAGCACACGTAAGTGTCAAAACCCTTTTTTCTTTATTTCAACAGCTGTGAATTTTAGTCATTCACAGCCCATAATGAGTCTCAAACAATTTGTAAATAGTCCCATGGAAGTCTGCCAAAGTCCTTCAGGATAAGTCTGATAAGCACGCACCTTTTTCTTCCTTAAAGTGCTGCCGACTAAATTTCCAATTAGTTATGCAAGGCCAACTGGAGCACAAATTCAACACAGAACTTCAGGTTCCAAACCCACCAGTACAAACAAAGTTGCTTCCTGCAAATGTTCCTGTCCCTTTGCTCCTCCTTTATGTCTTATGGGAGGGTCAATCACCTCCAAGCCTTACTCTCGAGTCACCCCTTTTGTCTAAACTGCTCTTGCCTTCTGGCAGCTCTGCACACATGTGCACTGGGAACAGGCTCCCTTTGTTCTTCTGCCTCACTGCTGTCAGATTCTTGAGGCTCCAGAATCAGCACATAACTCCCAGATGGCCCTGGCCCCATCTCTGTATCAGACGCAGGACACTCATCCAAGTCTTCCCCAGACTCCCAGACTGGCCTTTGTTCCTCCCCACTGTCTGACTCTGCTGCTGTCTCCGCAGGCTGCTGGCAGACCAAAACACTCTCTTACTAAGGCCTTTATACCCCAATTGCTCAGTTTGACTGGGCAACCAGCTCTTGGAAGAGTTCTGATTGTGCCAAACTTCTTCCATTTGAAAATTATGGGGGCAACTGTGCTCTTAGGAACCTTCAACACAGCAGAAATTTTATTGTAGCCTTCCCCGCATCTGTGCTTTGCAATAATCCTGTCTCTGAGCTCTGCAGGCAGTTCTTTTGAGTTCGTGACTTTTGCTCTAGTACAGTAGGCATTGTCAGCTGCGAGGCCTTCTATAGAGAGGTGTGTGCCTTTACAAATCATGTCCAATCAATTTAATTTACCACAGGTGGACTCCAATCAAGGTGGAGAAACATATTAGCAATGATCAAGAGAAATTGGGGGCCCCCACTGGAACTAAATTTCAAGTATTGTTGCGAAGGGTCTGAATACTTATGCCAATGTGATATTTCAGTTTTTTCTTTTTAATAAATGTACAGACATTTCTAAAAATCTGTTTTCACTTTGTCATTATGGGTACAGAGTGCAGATTAATGAGGAAAAAATGAATTTCAACCTGCAAAATCAGGCTGCAACATCGCAAAATTGACAAAAGTGAAGGCATTCTGAGTACTTTCTGAATGCACTGTATATTTATCTCAGCAAATCATTTCATTCTATGACATTCTGATTAGAAGGTCAATTAAACATGCATTGAATAGTATGAAAATTAAGTGGATACATAACTGGTTCAAAATTCATATTCTTCAAACTAGAGAAAGATATAAATGATATAAATGTCACGATTCATTGCTGATCTTTCTACTCTACAAAATTTTTGATTTATTGATTAAATGAAAAAATGCTAAATTTGCAGGTGACATAAAATTGGGTGGTATTACAACAATAATGATAATGAAAAGATAGTACCAATAGTAATAGGTGCTTGGGTGCAATTCCAAAATAATTGGAATGGTACTTGAGCACCATTAGCAATGACAAAATCACTATCAGTCAACTGCAAAAGGCAGAATTAGTTGGAATAACTTACATCCTGCAATGATACCTTTAACAGAAATCAAACATCCAAATCTGCCTATCTCTGATTCTTAGGAAAGACTCAATAGGTAGACAATACTGCCGAATCTAGTCTAAATATCAGGCTGACTGTTTGATGAACCATAATAATAATAAGACCTGGCAATGGCTAAGAGCAGGAAAGTTGAAGAAAGAGAAATTCTGACTGAAAATGACCAAGCCTTAAGAACAAATGTATACAAAGCCAGAATTGAGAAGACAGAACAAAGCAACAAGTGCTACCTCTTCAAAGAAGCTCAAGAAACAGTAGACCACCTGGTTAGATATAGCAAGTAGACTGTACAGACTGACTACAAGAAAATGACACAACAAAGAAGCAGCAATGGTGCATTGGAAGATCTGCAAGAAATATCATTTGCCTGCAAGCAAGAACTGATGGGTCTACAACATAAGAGAAAGCACTAGAAACTGAAGACAATAAAGTGCTCTAAGACTTCAGAATTCAAACTGACAGCCACTAACATGCCAAACTTAACAGTTGCGAATAAGAAAGACAAAACAAGTCTGGATAGTGAACATGGTAGTACCTGGAGACAACAGAACAGAAGAGAAGGATCCTGAGAAAATAATGAAATATAAAGACCTGCAAATAGAAATAAAACAACTATGGCAAAAAAAGCAAAGGTAGTACCAACAGATGCCTTGGGTACAATCACAAAACAACTGGAGCAACAATTGAATACAATTGGCATTGACAAATTATCAGTCAATTGCAAAAAAAAACAGCTTTGTCAGAGTGTTAGCAGCATGACTACCATTATGAGACAACCCAGGAGCAAAACACAGCAGAGACTTAGACTTAACAGTAGTTTATATACAACATTTAACAGTGGTTTATATACAACAGTTATATACAGACATATATATGGTCGGCAAAATACCTTACAAGTAACCTTTCTTCTTCTTAACTCTAACAGAGAAGTTCTCTGGAGAACTTCTGCAATGAATACCAGACACAAGGAGAGAGAACATCCCTCTAATGGCTGCCTTTATATAAACATCTCTTAAAGGGATAGAACCTATCCCCAGTGTTAAAGGGAAATACCCATGCTATGCTGATTCATTCTTATTGCATCAGCCACATCTGGTTAGCTTCACTGCTGGTCAGCTCTTAAATCCGAAGACCTTAAAAAGCTTTACTCAGAAGAGCTTACATCCTGCAACAATTATCTTTAACATCATCAAACATCCAAAGTCCTTTTCCAGCTCTATTCTGATTGATCCGTATCTGCCTACCTCAGGTCCTTAGGTATGCTCTCTCTCTCTCTCTCTCTCTCTCTCTCTCTCTCTCTCACACACACACACACACACACACACACACACACACACACACACACGTGTGGTTTAGTGGGTTTACCAATATTACTCTACAACTCTCTTCACCAAACCCCCAGAACTGTCCCAATTAAGTCCAGGCACAAGCAGACCAAAACTAGTCCACAGAGCAATGACCAATGTGTCCACAAGGCACTTCAAAGTTTCCAAACCAAAATAAACTCACCAGGAAAATGAAATCCACAATACAAAAGAGTTCACAAGGCAAGAAAAGTCCAGTGTTCATAAGGCCCAATCCAAGTCAAGTCATGGTGTCAATCCAAAGCAAGAATCACAACAACCAGAAAACACACAGCTAAGAAATGAACATTGTTCCCAGCATCACTTCCATCAGCCTGCTGTGCTAAATAGCCAGCTTCTATTGCAACCCATCAAGAAGGGCGAGGCTTTCTCCTTGTGAGTAATAAGGATGGTTTTCTCTGCTCCTACCTTTTCTCTGCCCTACCTGTTCTTGGATCAGCTGCAGGAAGCAGTTCCTCTTCATCATCAGGACTGGCTGCAGCTCAGTGGTGATATTCTACCAGTTTGGCCCGGTTCTGGCATACCAGTAGTGCCGAAGATCAGCCAAGACAGAACTGGTTCTCTCTTAGCTGCTGTTGGGCCCACCAGCCCAACTGGGGCTCCCATACTGACCTTTATTCCCTGCTTTTGAAGCACAACTGCTTTGCATGGCGTAGCAAATTGCTGCGCACCAGCTGTTGAAGCAACAGGGAGAGTGCACCATTGCAGGAGGTGACTTGGAAAGCCTCTGCACATGTGCAAACTGTGCATTTGGCATGCTTGCATGTGTAAAGTGTGTGCACATGTGCAAAGCGCGCCCACCCAGCCAGTGATAAACTATTTTGAAACACACCACTGCTGCAGCTGCATGCTTTCCCCACCTGAAGCATCAGGGCTGTCCTGCTTCAGCTGTGCTTTAGCCAAATCTTTCTCAGATGGCTGCTTGGAGCCACTGACCAATATTCCTCCAGATGTATCTGAAACCAGGTCATCTTCCTCAAACCTGACTTCTAGAGAGATATATGGAGAAGTGTCTGGGGGAGTCATCTTATTAGGAAGGACTCAATAGGTAGATGAAAATGCCAAATCCATTCTGAACATTTGCCAGATTGTGCAATGAACCACAATAATTTCACTTTGTACTGTTTTGGTCAGACTCCCACTGCAACTTTTGAGTATTTTATCCATTTCTAGCACCTCACTTTAAGAAGGATACAGACAGATTGGAGAGAATGTTCAAAGAATGCAATGAAGATAATCAGTTTACCAGCAGCAAAACCCTACTGAAGAAAAACTGAAAGAAGCCTTGAGAAGACAAGACCAAACACATATTCAATAGCATTGTGATGTCACACAGAAAAAGGCCAAGACCTCTGTCATTCCAGACTGCAGGATATAGGAAACCTGTACAAAACTATTTAATTATTGTTCCTATTTTTACATACACATTACAGATATTGTATAGTCACATGGACACGATCACGTCACTATAAGCAGCACACAACCAATGCTCAGCTTTTTGGTAAGTACACCAAATGCATTGCATCACGAGTACATTTATTTATTTATTTGTTTGTTTTTGTCAATTGCATAAACAACCGCGGGACCAAAAGCACACACACCTAGGAAAGTGCACTCTTAAATGGTTCTTAAATGAACACTTAAATGAACACTTTTGGAAGGTTGCTTTTTCAGCTTGGAAGCTATGTTTCAACTCACTCCCCAGCATCAGTCTCCCAACCTCTCCAAGTTCTGTAGAAATGGTGAAGAGAATTTGGCAGGTGGCACATTGGTACCTCGTCCACAACTGCTTATCTGTGTCTATGCCACCACTCTGTGGTAAATTGCCTGTTGATAAATGAGGCTATTTAGGAGCAAATGATGCCAGCATTACAGTTATTAATGACACCAACATGTGAAGACATTTAAGAGCAGCCTGGTGTTCTATTGTTCTCTCATATATGAGTAATGGGGCATTTCAGTTACAAGAGTTAAAAGTAGCTCAGGTTGTTTAACAATAGACAAAAAATTGGGGAAACAGGCAGATTTTGCAAGACCGGTAGTTCACAAATAAATTAATAAAGCCCTTTCTAGGTCTCAGTTATGTTTCTTGGTATCCCTCTGAACTAAAATCTGATTATTATAACTTGCTATATATTTAAATTCTTCACCTATCTTACAGTCTACTCTCTGCTTTCCAGTACAAACTTTGTTCAAAACTGAATGAAAACGCAAGCTCTGCGGAAGAATTTGTCTTCTCTACTATTTCCATTTTCAAGCTATTTATTACAGATTACAGGTAGTTCTTGACTTACGAGCACAGTGGAGCCCCCAATTTTTGTTACTGAATGAGATATTTGTAAAGTGATCATGTTTTGCCTCATTTTATGACTTTTCTTGCCACATGTTAAATGAATCCCTGCAGTTATTAAATTAGTAACATGGTAGTTAAATGAATCTGGCTTCCCCAAGGACTTTGCTGGTCAGACAGTCGCAAAACATAAGAATATGACCCCGGGACACTGTAACCGCCATAAATGTGAGTCAATTCCCAAGTGTCTGATTTTTGATCATGTGACCACTGGGATGCTGTAAGTGTGAAAGACGGTCATAAGTGACTTTTTTTCAGTTCTGTAGGAACTTTGAATGGTCACTAAATGAACATTTGTAAGTTGAGGACTACTTTTACATTCATGTTGAGTTTTGATTCACATCAAGCTATGGAAATGAATATCCCAGAACAGCCCTTTGTTCTTATGAGAAACATTTCTTTCTTTGATTAATTTCTATGGCTATCCATCTCAGCCAATGATTCTGGGTGGCTTACAATTAAAAAAATATGATTAAAAATTTAAAAACATTTAAAAACAATAAGACCAGTAAAACCAGTAAAAATAACTTTAAAATGAATATGCAGATCAGGAAGCCTGCAGTAGTAATATTTGTAATATACACTGCTCAAAAAAATAAAGGGAACACAAAAATAAGACATCCTAGATCTGAATGAATGAAATATTCTTCTTAAATACTTTGTTCATTATATGGTTGAATGTGCTGACAACACAATCACACAAAAAATTATCAATGGAAATCAATTTAGCAACCCATGGAGGTCCTGATTTGGAGTTACACTCAAAATTAAAGTGGAAAAAAACACTACAGGCTGATCCAACTTTGATGTTATGGTCCTTAAAACAAGTCAGAATGAGGCTCAGTAGTGTGTGTGACTCCATGTGCCTGTATGACCTCCTAACAACGCCTGACATGCTCCTGATGAGGTGGCAGATGGTCTCCTCCCATACCTGGACTAAAGATGCCCCCACCTCCTGGACAGTCTGTGATGCAACTGGCGTTGGTGCATGGAGCAAGACATGATGTCCCAGATGTGCTCAATTGGATTCAGGTCTGGGAACGGCAGGTCAGTCGTCACAAATAGCATCATGCCTTTGTCTGCAGGAACTGCTGCACACACTCCAGCCACATGTCGTCTGGCATTGTCGTGCATTAGGAGGAACCCAGGGCCAACCGCACCACATATGGTCTCACAAGGGGTCTGGGGATTCTCATCTCGGTACCTAATGGCAGTCAGGCTACCTCTGGCGAGCACATGGAGGGCTGTGCAGCCCCCTAAAGAAATGCCACCTCATGCCATTACTGACCCAACTGCCAAACCGGTCAATGCTGGAAGATGTTGCAGGCAGCAGAATGTTCTCCACGGTGTCTCCAGACCGTGTCCGTCTGTCACATGTGCTCAGTGTGAACCTGCTTTCATCTGTGAAGAGCACAGGGCGCCAGTGGCGAATGTTGCCAATCTTGGTGTTCTTGGCAAATGCAGATGTCTTGCACAGTGTTGGGCTGTAAGCACAACCCCACCTGTAGATGTTGGGCCCTCAAACCACCCTCAAAGAGTCTGTTTCTGACCGTTTGAGCAGCCAAATGCACATTTGTGGCCCTGCGGCAGGTCACTTTTGCAGGGCTCTGGCAGTGCTCCTCCTGTCCCTCCTTGCACAAAGGTGGAGGTAGTGGTCCTGATGCTGGTTGTTGTCCTCCTCATGGCCTCCTCCACATCTCCTGATGTCCTGGCCTATCTCCTCGGTAGCACTTCATGCTCTGGACACTACCGCTGACAGACACAGCAAACCTTTTGCACAGCTCGCATTGATGTGCCATCCTGGATGAGCTACACTACTTGAGCCACTGTGTGGTTTAGACTCCGTCCATGCTACTACTAGAGTGAAAGCACTGCCAGCATTCAAGTGACCAACCATCAGCCAGAAAGCATAGAACTGAGAAGTGGTCTGTGGTCACCGCCTGCAGAACCATCCTTTATTGGGGATGTCTTGCTAACTGCCTCTGCTTTCCACCTGTTGTCTATTCCATTTGCAAACAGCATGTGAAATTAACTGTCATCAGTGTTGCTACCTAAGTGGACAGTTTGATTTCACAGAAGTGTGATTGACTTTGGAGTTACATTGTGTTGTTTAAGTGTTCCTTTATTTTTTTTTGAGCAGTGTACATTTGTTAAATGAAAAAATGAAACTAAAATTAAAGAAAACCAAACTAATAAGAAAGGATAGAACAATCAGAAACAGCAGTGAAGATATTTAAGCCCATGTCACACTGCCCCAACGGATGGAAGAGGATGTAAAACGGAGAGAAACACTTGCCATCCGTTGGTTAACG
>BHFT01058546.1:0-17227 GCA_004320025.1 Laticauda laticaudata
GAAGCCTGATGATGGCAGATGAGATTCTGCTGAAACGTTGCTACAACTTTAAAAGCACTACAATGACGTGGGATTTATATATATATATAATCTATAAAAAATCCAAATAACCAAAGATCCATAATCTATAATATATATATAATCTACAATATATAATGAGAGGTGTTTAAGGATTCCAGTTAAATGGGTGTCACCGGTGATGGTCAAAATTTCAGTGCAACTTTTTAATATCTGGGGGCATACAGATCCTCAACAAATCTCTAAAAATATACAAATGTGAGAAAGATTGTATGTTTATGGTATGTTTCTTAATTCAGATATAACAAAGTGTGGACATGGCTTGAATTATGGAATATTTTGCAAGAATGTGGAATTTAATATTGGTTAATGAATGCCATAAGAGCAGTACATGATGCGGGTGAGCCAAGTAAAAGAATAAATGAAATTCTGAGCAGAAAAAAGACAAGGATGTGTGATGTCCCCTTGATTTGGAATGCATTTATGTATCAGGAATGCCTATAGAGAGATTAGAAATGCATTGTTTGGGGATATGACTTTGCATATGAGTTTGAATGAACAGGATGCTGAGTTGGCTAAGAACAAGTGATTTGTAGCAAATGTTGACAAACTATTGATGCAGACATTTTTGTTCACAGACAGAAAAGTTATGCATAAATGGCAAAAGTTACATATTCTGGCTTATTAAAAGTGGGCAAGTGGAGTACTTTTAAGATAAGGCTATGCGGATAGAAAAATAGTGGGTACTTGTAGTCTGTTGTGAAAATGCACATGCCTGTTTTGTTACATCAAAGCAGAACTTAGAAGAAATGTAAAAGTAATTAGAATGAAATAGAAACTGATTACCACAGCAGTCAGTGTAGTAAAATAAGAAGGAAGAAAATTAAAACTGAATGGGTACTGAAAAGATTTGAATGCAAAAGTTAGTAATTTTCTTCTTATATTATTTACTGCCTTTAATTTTATTTTATTTTTGCTCATACCAGCTACTGTTTTTCTGCACTTTGTATAGTTTTCACTCTCTTCATGTATGTGCACACTGATGCTGCCATGGACATTGCTTTTGATCAAGTCCACCAAAACTACTTCTCTTGTCTATGCTAGTCTATATGATTGTTTTTGAAATATCTGAGTAGTTTTTCCTTTTAACAAAATGCAGTTTTCCAACCATATGATTCCACAATGACCTGCCTAAATAAATTAGGGTGAGTGTGAGTAGAAATTGTTTTTGGCATGATGTGCTTAGTGGAGTCCCTTTCTCAATAAGGCACTTGTTTGCTGCAGTGTCCACATTGTTATCATCTCTTTTGGGGTTCAATTTGTACAATTTACCCAAATGCAGTAGCAAAATTAGTGGAATTTCTCCATCAGCTTAGGAGGAATGAGTGATTCATCAGATACACAGAGAGGAAGTACACACAGATTTAGAACAGAACAGAACAGAACAGAATAGAATAAAAAAACAGAGTTGGAAGGGACCTTGGAGGTCTTCTAGTCCAATCCCCTGCCTAGATAGGAAACCCTACACCACTTCAGACAAATGGTTATCCAAAATCTTTTTAAAAACTTCCAGTGTTGGAGCATTCCAAGCACAAATGTATATATTCCAATCAATGAAAATCAAGCCCATATTTCAGGCTGGATTTAAATGTACATCATGATTTGAAAAGGACAGGGACTATTCTTGTACAAGAATGGAGTGAAGAAATGCTTCTTCCCCCAAAATGCTGATTTCCCATCTCCCTTCTGGTTGTGCAGTAGATAACAGGCTGAGGTGGGAAATATTCAAAACAGGCAGCTGTATAGCAAGCCCGCCTTGGCACAGACTACTAATTAGCAATATTTGAGGCATTGAAAGCAGCTTTGTTGCTGTTGTTGTTCTTTTGCTTTGACATGAATAATCCTCTCAGTTGTAGCACTTCCAGTGAAAGGGTAGAGCAATAGGGGAAGGCTATTCAAATTTACTGCAGTTTGGCAGCTGGAACATTGGAAAAAGATGAGTGTAAATAAGTGGAATGTGAAATAAACTTGCCTCCTATAATGCTGATTTAAAATATGCATAACATTGCTTTACCAAGTGGGCTTGTTTAAAGAATGTAAATTATTTAGAATGGAGAGGAGGCTCTTTGAAAAACTGTGAGGCATGATTTTGTGACCAGTACTTAGCCAGCTGCTTGCTGTAGATTTTGCTTTGAAGTGACAGGAGAAAGACTATATATATGGTATTTGCATTTTAAGAAATGCAGTATAAGGCAAATAGAGCCAGAGAAGATGGAAGGTAAAAAGCTGGAAGACAATCCAAACTGCTCTGCAAAAAAAATCAATCAATACAGATGGAAGCTACATAGCAGTAGGTTATGCTGAAGTTCAAATGGTGAGGCTTATAGATAAACTAGATACTCCATTTTATATTAGCAATGTAGTGTTATAATATGATAATCTTGATAATCTTATTCCTTTCTATGCCTAACTCTAGATGAAGAAAGTGAAATTAGCCATATCAGCACCTAAACAATCTAAGGGAACCCAAACCCAGTGGTTATGATCCATATTAAGATTTCTGGAATAAAGATGAAGGATTTGCTGCCTGATGAAATTAAGCAGAGTACAGTGGAGAAAAGAACAATGCGCTAGAGAGATCTTAAGGCCCTGTCACACTGCCCAACGGATGCAAAACGTTTGTAAAAAGGACACAGCGGATGAGAAAAATGTTCCATCCGTTGTTATCCGCTCTCAAAAAGGGGCAAAAATTTGCATAAACAGAGCGGATAACACGGAAAGGAACGGACGGGGGGAGGACGCAGAACGGATGGAAAGCGGATGCGGAACAGAAGCATTCCTTCTGCATCCTCTAGGCATCTCTAGACTAATCCTTAATATCCGAATAGGTCCGCTCTGCGAATGTTTTTCCGTTTTAAATGCTTTCTTTGCGTGCTGCATCCACTTTCATCCTTTCTCTGTCCGTGCTACTAACGCTGCACGTCCATTCCGCGTCTGTTCCGCTTCCTCCTGCGTCCGTTTCCTGCTGAGCGGATTTGAGTTGCGCGGATGTGCAGCGGATGCCTAGCGGATATAGCGATGCGTAACAGATGACAACGGATGCAGAACGGATGTCCCTGTATGCCTAGTGGATGCAGAACAGACGCATTTGATACATTTTCCGCTCAAAAGTTTTGAGCAGCTCAAAACCTTCTGAGCGGATGAAAATGTCAATAGACGGATGCTGGACGGATAGAGAGGAAGCAAAACGGACGGCAGTGAGTACAGAACGGAAGCATCGCGTTTAACCAAGCACCAACGGATGGTAAGTGTTTTTCTCCGTTTTACATCCTCTTTCCATCCGTTGCTGCAGTGTGACAGGGGCTTTAACAATGAGCTCTGAAGTATTTTGGCCACAAAGATGCAAAACTCTACCAACTTGGAGGTAGAAGAACAGAAAGAAACCTAAAAAAATAAGAAAAAATGGAAAATTAAATAGAATAAGTATTAAATTCATATTTTCTTTTTCTGGTATACTTATTTGTTTCTTGGTCATAAGATGAATCTTGCTAGAGCAGTTCAATGACCCAATTAGTTCACCATCATGTTTCTCTTGGTGGTTCTCTTACAGGAAGCCTAAAATAGCTTTAGATATCTTTGATGTTCAGGGGCATATGACATCCAAAACTGGAGTCAAGAATTTGAGCATTATCTCAGTATTTCACTTTCCCCTAGAAATTTGTGGATTCATTGCAGCCACCAGTTGTAGTTATTTGTATGACCTGTCCATATGAACACAACTGATACCAGAAAAACGACTTGCAGAGATTGTGAGAAGGCTGAGGACACAAAAGATTGTCTCAGAAATGGCAATTCAGTTCAGACAGTGAGAGATTTGGGGAAATGCTCCTCAAGAAGACTCTGCTTTAATTAACTCACTCTAGCTAAGGCTACAGTCTCCTAGATTCTGTATTTACCCCAGATTAGCATTAAAGATAAGTCAATGAAATTTATGACACCCTTGCTTCTTTCCCAGCTATGTGTACCATGGCTTTCCCATGGTATATTTCTTATTAGAGCGAGCCACATGAAAAAAGCTGTCCACAGCTATGCTGAGGATACTGCTAAAAACAAAGCCCTCTCAAATTCTTCAGTATTGCTGCCGGTATCACTTAGAAAATATAAATAGGACAGTTTATAGTAAATTAGACAACAAAAAACTAAGAATATAAAACTATGTTCATGTACTTAAGAATTAGTACCTTTGTCTAAATTTGGACTTCAAACATTAGGCAACTTTTTAATTAGCAGGACTTTTAAATCACCTTTATTTAGTGAAAGGATCTTTACTTCTGTAAACTAATATAAGAAGACAATGCTAACCATAAAATTGAGTTCTATATATTTTAAAGCAACAGTATTGAAGTTCTCTGTATCATTAAATGCTTTTTAAGCTAAATTGATTGATTCATTAGTTAACCAACAATTGTCAAGATTTGGTTGACTTGTGTAAAGGAAATACTACAGGCTTAGTGGAGGAACTATATATGCAGTGATGCTTACCTGCATTAAATCATTAAATCAGATCATGTTGTGATATGAATCCTTGCTTGGTATCTTGAACCTTCATGTAAGAGACAGAAAGAATAACCTTAAGAAACAGGAGGAAGATCCACAACCAAGACAACTTCAGATAAGAGAAATCTGACCTAAGGCAGAAATATAATCTCAGACATGACATGCATTAGTACCTATGATACAAAGGGAAGAAGTGCAGAAGCACATTCAGACTTGCAAGATTTCGTTACTAAAACTTATATCAAATATTGCATTAGACTGTGTGTCTTTTTTCCAAGTTTGGTTTGCCTTGGAGGATTAATATTTGTTCAATAAGTGGGTATAAATCATTTCTTTTATTTTGTGCTTCACATCAAACCTAGAATATGATAGCCTTCCACTTAATTGCAGTCTGAGCTAGCAGGGAAGAAGTGCATGTATCTGTCCTTGCAGGAAAAAGGCATTTCCTGTGTTTTGCATAATCATGTTCTACAAATAATTATGCAATTTTTTTTCCTGCACAACTCGTCAAACTCTTAACAAGGCAGTACTGATGCTTTCAACTCTGTAAAGAAAGAGGAAATCCTTCTGGAATTGGCAACTTAATACTCCAAGCTGGCCTCGACAGACCTCATTAAGTTCCCATGTATTCATTTCAGGCTAATGGCTGTCATGCTGGCTGCTGTTTGATTTTGTATAATAGACTTTTATGGCTTTCCAATTTGCTACAACGTGTTTGCCTATGTCTGTGCAGCTCAGGGCTGCTCCAGTGTGTTAGTCAGGCACCTGTGCACTTGCCATCCTGACCTTCAGGGTTTATCCTTCTCTACTTGATTGTTTTACATCCTGGTCTTCTCTGCAGAATCTACTTCCTCAACAGCTTTCTGTTTTCCTATTCTCTGGCTGTGAAGTTCATATAGGAAGGGACCCAATGAAGTGAACATTTGAAAGAGGAATTTAGAAATATATTCCGATTTTTTTTTAATAAAAGACACCATTGTTTATAGGATCAGGGTTGCATTTCTAGATCTTTATTTAAAAATATTAATTTAATTACAAAAGCCAACACATTTACTACTTTTGTGTAATGTTCTAGCTATGCATCTTTTCTTTCATAAACATGGAAGAATGTTTAGATCATTCTACTACTCAACTAAACACTACTTTTACAATGAAAAATTAAAACAAATGCAAAGTCCAAATGGACTCTTGGATGTATTTAAAGGGAAAGGTTTTGCTTATGGGAAGTTTGAACCGAATATTTAAACATAATTAGTTGTATGGATCTTTATGTGCTTCATATGTGCAGTCAAGGTTTGTTTTTTAAACCAGCAAGGTAGTTACATTATATAAAAGTCCAAATTCCAAAGATCATTCACACTTCAACACTCTCCCCATAAGAGTTTTGAAGAGCTGATTGAAAAAAAAACCTTCCCGATGAGCTAAGACTGTGCCCCTGCAGACATGGGGCTATTGAAATTACATTTCACATTCTGCTATAATGTACCCTCAGGACCAGGGGTGTCAGCCTTGGCAACTTTCAGATCTGCATAGTTCAACTCACACAATTCTCCAGCCCGCCATAAATTGATGTCCACATATCTTAAAGTTGCCAAGGTTATGAAATACTGCTCTAGAGAAATCTTAGGACCCACCTTATAACACCTTACCTAGTAAAGCACCCAGGAAATTCTGATATTTTTGTGTGCGTATGAGTGTACAGTTCTTATTATCCGATCAGTACATTTTACTTTCCTTGAATTTTAGCTAAGTTTGACTATTCTGCCTGTAAAATAGCAAACTCTCTGACTGCATCGGTGACAAATCTGCTGCTAGGAGTAAACTTCTTATACTGTTTTGTGTTTTATTCTTATTTTTAACATGTTTTATTTTGAACCCTGGCCTGGGACTAAAATAAACTCTTTTTATCTGCTTCAATATGTCATCTCACCAATTGCACTGTTTCTGTTTCCGTCTGTTGTTTAACTGCAAGGGCAAACATCTATTACAGATAGGGTGCTATTGAGGAATCTCAATAGTATGTCATAACACAGGTCTCCAAACTTGGCAACTTTAAGACTTGTGGACTTCAACTCCCAGAGTTGAAGACCACAAGTCTTAAAGTTGCAAAGTTTGAGGACCCTTGTCATAGCATGTTAGCTTTGGACTAGATCTTGTCTCTCCTCCTCTTGAAAGAGTAGAGAACCTACAGTGAATAGCCAGAAAATATGCATTTCAATGACGGACTGCTCAAACCAAAAGGACTGAATAGGATTTTATTTTCTTCAGAGTAATGGGCAGTAGCCCTCGAACTTTAAAAAGGAAAGACAATCAGTTCTCATAATATCAGTTTCACAAAATGAACACTGTCATGTAATAAGCCTTAAAATGGAGGGAACCAAGTAAAATATGCAATTGTGCAAATATAATGTTAAAAAGCAAGGACTATTTAATTTATTTTTCATCTGGCAAAAAAAGCACAAGTAAATGACAAGCAAAGAAAATAGTTTTCAGCTCTTCTCTGTCCTGTGTTTCATCTTCCTGCTACCCACCATGGCATCTTTAAACTTTACAACCTAATGCCTGGCAGGTTTGCATTTTCAGTATTTTAATCTAAACTACCCTGAAAATTCATCATGAATTGCTGGATATAAGTGAGTGTGCATTGTTAAGTGCAGTTGATTTGCAGAATGTGTGTTGCAGTTCATTTACAATGTGTGTGTGTGTGTATAATTAATTTACAATTAATTTACAGTGTGTGCGTGCAATTAATTTACTGTGTTTGTGTGTCTGCATACAGACAAACACAACTTAATAGCTAGTATAATGTTTCATTCTATCACCTTCCACTAGCATATATGTTGCCTTGTGTTTATCTGTGGTCAGATGTGTTGGTCTTAAACCATACAATATGAAAAATTATTTTTTTAAAAAACGAAGAGAAGTTACATCACTTAATGGGAAGCACTTTCATTTCTGATCTTCATTTATATTTATCTCCACAGCAAGATTGAGCCAGCTGAGACTTTCTACTTGTTATCTGTTTCTCTCTCTTTTTTGTTGCTGATTTTCATCTCAGTTCTCATGGGTTTTAAATGATCTGTCAGATTCTCTGTGACGAAGACTGCCCTCCGTAGGGACAGCCAGTGTTGTGTCCTTGTGCTGTTTGGCTTTTTAATTTTGTCACACATAGGAGATGGAGTTTAAGACATTGACAGAAGGCAACAATATTCAGGAGGCACACAAGTAGTCCTCCGATTTCAATCACTATTGAGCCTGGTCATTCAGTGAGATGCCACGTGACTACTTCACCGAACAACCACAATCCCAGCTTTCCCAGTTGTGATCATTAAGTGACCGGACAGATAGTTTGGCAAAGTGCTGTGAAAAGAATCCAGGCCACCCGAGAATGGTGGGTAAGGAGTGGCCAAGGCCTTGCCCCAAAGTATGGCAAATATTTCTGTTTACTATGATTCCCTGTTTAAAACAGCAAGCCCCTTTGGGCACCAGGGACCAGGGCATGGTTTTGCATGCTGCCTGCATCCCACAGGTGTGGCTTCACTTGTTTGTGTGGCCCAGTTGCTGGCATGCTGTGGCATGGTGCCAGTCCACGGATTGGGGTTTGGGGACCTCTAGTTTAAACCAAAGTGTGTTTTAATACATGCTGTATGAAACCAAATATACATCTTCAATCATCTGCTTTCAGCTCCATTGTTGATGATGTCACTCACCTGTTGAAGTCGAGAGGCATCTTTTGACTCCTGTCTTTGTTTTACTATTAGCTTGATACTATTGTTTTCCCCTGCTCTGACCTTTTACTTTGCCAACAGTTTTGCAGCACCCTGTTCTGATTAAATAAGTATTCGGGCTGTAAATTCCACTCTCAAATGTGGGAAAGCTTGAAGAAAGAAAAAATATTTAATTGCAATATTCTTCAGTCCTGATTCCAAAGTTTAATGAACCCCCCCCCCAAAAAAAGGCACTTCAAAAGGGACCAAACTTTCAGAAACACTGTCATACTTACACAGTAAGAACAGAAATCTCAATTAGCTGCTTACTTCTGTAGACATATTATTTCATGGATTTTTCAGTAATATATTCCTCATTCTTTGCTCTTTCATTAAAACACACCTTAGATATTTTTACATTTTGGTTAATAAATATGAAATAGGGTGGCATATAATATACACATGATTATGTCTTTGTTTCAAGAATATCACTGCATTTGCCACCATTGCACAATGGCAGACTCTTCCCTGCCTCCCACCAGCTCCCAAATACCTGTAGTTTGACAGGATATATTTATTTAGACCAGGATTCTGTTTTCTGTCGCATTTTGCTGCATCTATAACGGCTTCTTATTGATCTTTTGTATAAAGACTAATAAATCATCAGAGTCTTCTTGCTTGTGCATTTAGCAAAAGAATTTCTAATTTTGATTTTTCTGGTTGCTCTGAAAGCTTGGTGCCTCTTGATCCAGTTTTCTAAAAAAATATATATTTATGCTGAAGTAGTTTGAAGTATTTATTTTTCTTTTATTTGGTTTGTCAATTGCTTCATAGGTATAAGTAAAAACATAGTTATAAATACATGGATATATATAAGAAAAATAAAATAAACAATAGGACAGGGACATTGGTGTGCTTATGCACGCCCCCTACAGACCTCTTAGGAAAGGGGTAAGGTCAATAGTAGAAAGTAGAAAGTCTAAGGTTAAAGTTTTTGGGGTTTGGGGAAGAAACCACAGAATCAGGTAGAATATTCCAGATATTGACCACTCTGTTGCTAAAGTCGTATTTCCTGCAATCAAGTTTGGTGCGGTTAACCTTGAGTTTGTATCTATTGTTTGCTCTTGTGTTGTTATGGCTGAAGCTGAAGTATTCGTTGACAGGTAAGTCATTGCAATTTATGATTTTATATACTATATTTAGATCGGACCAAAAGCGCCGTAGTTCTAGGTTTTCTAAGTCTAGAATTTCGAGTCTGGTGGCATAAGGTATTCTGCAACGAGTAGAGGAGTGGAGAACTCTTCTTGTGAAATATTTCTGGACTTNGACATAATAGCAGTGTTCCAATGCCATGGGGGCTGCCCCAAAGAAGAGGGAGTCAAGCTATTCTCCAAAGCCCCTGAGGGCAGGACAAGAAGCAATGGATGGAAACTAATCAAGGAGAGAAGCAACTTAGAACTAAGGAGACATTTCCTGACAGTTAGAACAATTAGTCAGTGGAACAATTTGCCTCCAGAAGTTGTGAATGCTCCAACACTGGAGCAGGTTTTAAGGATAGATTGGATAACCATTTGTCTGAAATGGTATAGAGTTTCCTGCCTAGACAAGGGGTTGGACTAGAAGACCTCCAAGGTCCCTTCCAACTCTGTTATTCTATGTTCTATTTCCTTTTGTTATGGAAACTGTTCCAAAAATGGCTTCCCAGTTATTAAAGATTAATATATAAAATCTGTACTTTAATTCTTAGGTAGTGTTACCAGGCAGACCCATTGCTCTTAAATTGTATCTTTTCTCTGACATGAATCTTCTCCATGTAACTGTCAGATTCTCCACAACTTCATTAGATAACACACTGATTATTGTTTATTATGAGTGCCTCAGATCATGTCTGTAGGTTCTCTTGCAATCCTATGAGTTTAAAACACAGGACTTGTCTATAAGAGAATCTTCAAGAGGATTTTGTGAACAGTAAGGATGATGTTGCTTTCTGGTTTTGCAAAATATTCCTTCTTTCTATGGTTTTTCGTAACTCCGGAAATCTGCTTTTTTGAGAAAGGACTTTTATGGAGCTTGGGATGGGCCTAGGTTGTGGCATTAATGAACAACAGGGTCTGGAAAAAACCCTGGGCAAATCTCTTTAACAATTCTATGATGTCAAGATATTTAATTAAGTGTGCAAGAAAACACATCCTTGAAGTTAATGTACAGTTAGAATTTAAGAATAGCCTTTTTAAATCACACCAAGGTTTGCTTCTCACAGTGGCCAGCTTTTGGATATTTAAGAGAGAAAGACAGAGTTTCTCCTCACATTTTCTCCCCTTGTAATTGGAAGTAAAATTAGTCTTCAGGCAATACAGTTCTTAGCAGTGGTGGGATTCAAATTTTTTTCCTACCAGTTCTGTGGGCGTAGCTTGGTAGGCGTGGCAGGGGAAGGATACTGTAAAATCGCCATTTCTCCCCACTCCTGGGGGAAGGTTACTATAGTGATGTGCTGAAGTGTAGAGTTGGGGCAGCTGAATGGAATGAGCATTTATGGGCCCGACGCCATTTCTGACACAGTGGGAAGGGGGAAAAAGAGGTAAAAGTTCAACTGGGCATCTGACAATCTTTTTTTTTTTAAATCCTTATTTGTTACATGTAATGATTCATTCTTCTGAACTTAAGAGTGTGGTGGCTCACATGGTTAGGACGTTGGGTTGGAGATTAGCAAGCCTGCGTTTGAGTGCTGCTGCATGGTGGGGTGAGCTCCCATTATTTGCTCCAGCTCCTGAGCAAGGGTGATGTCACCGGCTAATCCTTTCAACCAGAAGCACCTTAAAAGGTGCCTCCAATATGAACAGGATAGGATCTTGAACTCGCAATACTATAGTTTATTCTTTCTAGTTATTTATGTTTTAATACAAAATGATAAAATATTACAAATTTATGATAACTGTCTTCTTTTATAACTGACTTGCTCTAAACATTGTCATTTTTCCATTTATTTTCATTATCCTAATTTATTTCATTCTCCCATATCCTCAACACGTTTTAACTTTGTTGGAAAAATTAGCAGATGACATTTTGTTTTACCAGGGAATCGATTGACAGGGAAAGAGCACGGAGACTAACACTGTAATTAAAATTATTGTTTTATTTTAATGACAATAATGTTCATAATTATATCCATTTACCTGGTGGCCTAGCCTCGGGAATCTTCTGAGGGCAATATAATTCAACTGGAATGGTCACAGGGTCCTGAAGTAATAAATAAGAAGCAATCGGGATGCATGTTACATCTCAGTCCAGCTGAATTAGTGGTTCAGTTGCAGATTTTTGGCCTCGTCTTCCTTTTCTCTTCTGCTGGCCCCACTTTTAAACAAAGATCATTTAAATCAGAAGCACTGGGAATGACTGTGGTGAGAAAATTTTTCCAATATGGTTCTTTGTGTCAGTCTGAACACTGTCTGCTCTCTTTTCTTTTTGTATCTTTCCAGGGGCACTTAAGTGCAGCACTTAAATATCTGGAGCTTCACCAACTATTTATGGTGATTAATTTGTTCTTACAACCTTTTTTCTTAATAAACCATCTCATTTAGGATGCTGTGGCTAACTGTAATATGCAGCAAGTGTATATTCCATGGAGAGCTGCTGCCATTTGCAATTCTCAGATAACATGTATTCACATTTATATAATTCATATATTTGTAAATGCCTTTTATTCATACTTAAACTTCAAAATAAATAAACTGAACTAAAATAAAATAAGAGAAGTAGCCCCAAAACACCCATCAAGAGGAGCATAATTTCATCATCTGCAGCTGTTGTTCAAAACGTACTCTAAATTAATCCCAAATTCTCTGAATATTCACATTTTTCTTTCTTTTGCAAAGATGATTAGGCTGTCTGATACCACATTTTTTTATTGAGTAAACCTAGTGACATCCCTGAATTAATCCTTCCTGCCTGAAAATATGTTTTACTGGCAATATTTATGTGGATAAAACTTCATCATATAGTCATTGTAAAGATTTGGTGCCAGAAGTAAATTCAATGCTGTCATTAATTTTATGTTACCCAGGAACTTCGGTCTGATGGTAATTTTTTTTATTCTCAGATTCAGTGCTTTGGCAATAAAAAGTCAATCCATTGTCCCATTGTACTTAAAATATATTATTATTATTATTATTACTATTATTATTATTATTATTATTATTGTTGTTGTTGTTAATAATAATAATAATTTAAAACAAATTTTAGTCCTTCAAGCTTAGCCTCCTTAAATAGATATCACACTTCGTTCTCTTATACCCAATAAATCTGAGTGTTTTTATTTGTGCACTGTGAAAATTTTTAACAATACAACATTGTAACCTTTATGTCTGTTAGCTCAACAAATCTTGTTTGTCACAGCAAGTTTTGTTCGGTTTTGTTTAAGCCTCAGCTTCTTACCTCCTGGAGAATCAAGCCCAGGAACAGTTCCAGCTTAGCCTTTCTAAATCTTTATCCATAACTTCATGGTATCCAAACTACCTCCCAATCATTCTGTCTCAGTCCAACCCACCTCACTTGTTGTAGTAGGGAAACTAGGAGGAGAAAAATGTATTGGATATGTTCACCGGCTTGGATTATTATTTGTAAAAATAATAACAATGGGATGAAAATAAATAAATAAGGCAGTTATTAATGCTGTAAGGAAAGTGCTAGATATTTGAAAAAATGTACCTGGGAAATATTAGGAGACGTTCATAGCAGAGGTGGTATTCAGTAGGTTCTGACCAGTTCTGGAGAAACAGTAGTGGAAATTTTGAGTAGTTAGGAGAACCAGCAAATCCCACCTCTGACTGGCCCCACCTCCATTTATTCCCTGCCTCCTGAGTTCCAGCTGATTGGCTGGCTCTTCTTTTGTTGCCCTGCACAGGAGAATGGAGCTGGAAAGCAGGTTAGTGAGGAGAGTGAGAATGGGATTTTGCCGTAACCTTCCTCTGCCATGCCCACCAAGCCACACCCACAGAACCAGTAGTAAAAAAAAATTGAATCCCACCACTGACTCATAAGGAAAGGAATATGGGTTTGCAGTAAATTTTCAGACTGATGTAGAAACAGAACAGAATGAATTCAAAGTCAAAAGGATGAGAAAGTCAACTCACTCGACCTGGGTATACTTGTTAAAGCCTGTCAGGCTTGGACAGTTTGGGGTCAACTAAACCACTAAGGCTGTTTCTTGGTGCTTCTATCAGTTTCAGATTATGAGCTTAATGGTTGCAATTTTCCAGGCTTCCTGTTAAGTGGAAACTGAGCCATTCTATGACGGAGCAGCTCACCAACGCTCCAAAGTGATGCTGTCTAATTTACAAACTCACGACTCTCCTTTCTAACTCATTCAGTTGTGCGCATTGTCAATGTTTGAGCTCATGCAGCCAGAGCTCATTTGATGTGGCTTTCTTCAAACATATCTTTTTGTTTAACCTTTGCCTTTAACCTATCCATGATAGTATTTTAGGGCCTTTAGGCTCTAAAGGTTAAATAACTACATTTTAGTACATGAAGTAAGGTGTGTGTCTGGTTTTCACACTGAAAAATATTCGACCAACAGATAAAATAGTGAGGGGGGGGGGGGACACTTCCCTTTTTCATCCTTGCATAACTCTTTAAAATGTTTCTCTTTTTAAATTTCATTTATTGTGAACTCTTTTATAGAACCAAACAGGATCTACATACTTTCATTTTAGTACTAAAGAATCAGTCACAAATGGGTAACTTTTATGTGTCTTAAGAAAGACCTGGTCTTTCCAAGCCTGATGACATTATAAAATTTATCTGATTATTTTGCAACCTTTAATGACTTCACAGTGAAATAGTGCAAGCCAAGGTGCAAGCAGTGAGAAGAAATTGTTATTTCATTTTAATTGCTTTGAATGAAACCATTATGTCCAACTCTGTGCATATATACATACACACATAAATGTGTGCATAAATTCCAATGGTCAAATCTTAACAGTGTCTGCCAACAGATTACATGGGACTATTGCATCTTTTTCTTCTTAATGGACGCACATACTGTATGCATGTATGCACATATGCAGATATCAAAAGGTGGTTTCAAGTAGAAAAAAGTGTCATCTGAATCTACAATAAAATTCTATAATTAAACCAGGATGATTGCATGATCCTTGCCTGGAACTATGCTTGATCAGTAATCACTTCTCATAAGAGAAAAACCTTTGTACTATAATAAATCCATTTCTATTCTGACTTGATAGATACTAGAAAGAGATTGGTTTTATTTCAAAACCTGATCAGGTGCTAAGAAAAAAATAATAATGTGTTGATAATATACATTAGAATTCAATATGTACAGATCCAAAACATAGCTGCTGATGAGTTCAAAACTCCTAGAATGATTTTTTTTACTGATCTCTTCCATTTCAGAAAAATTGGTGCCCATTGTTACTCTCTTGTGTTTTTTTAAAAAAATATCTCCTCTATGGATCTGGATTATTAGTTTGCCTGATCTTTAATGAAGGAATGTATTTGTCAAAAAGTGCAAAGGTACAGTAACAAAGAAAATATGCTTATATATAGCAAACCTTTCTGGAGCAGACCCATATATACATATTGAATTAAGAACGATCAAATTCATATGAAATAATTATACCATAGAACTATTTGCTAGGTCTTTCAGGTGTTGGGAGAGAGAGAAAAAAAAAACTGCAGAAATGAGAAAGCGATAAAGCAACTTGTAAGAGAATGAGATCCCTACCTCTTGCTATCTTATGCTAACCTTTATTGATTTATTAAATATCTGCTTAGGTCATCATTCAGGGTAGAGATCTTGTCTAGGTAGTTTACAAGAGGGGAGAGGGAAATGCACATTTCTCTTTCTTTTTTCTTTTGCCACAAAATCTGATGCAGTCCAGAGTACCAGGGAATTCTACAGTTGTCTGACCTCAGCTGCAAATCCTAAAACAACACTTTTTAAAACATGGACCCAAGTTGTGAAAAGAGAGGCACAACAAAGAGCGCTGGGGCGGAAAGCTCCAAATGGTGTGGAAGTAATGTCTAAAGTGTCCTGGAGATTACAGTCATTTCCATGAAGGTGGCGAGGAAGACTGCAGCAAAAAAACAAAATAGGGCGCAAGAGAACAAAGTATAAATCAAAAATGATTATGCATGGCTCTTGGGCTGAGGAAGGAGGGAAAAGAGGCAGAATATTTCAGAGAAGGGAGGCAGGTAGAAGACATGAATATCTGTTATCACATGGTAACACGTAAAACAAAAGGGAAGGATCGCATTAAAAGAACTATTAGTAGCCAAATTCTCCTGGCAAACCAAAACTATATTTATATAAAGAGGAGGAGGAGATCTGACAGTGAAATAGGAGAGAAAAAAAAACCCAACTTATTTTTAAATATTTTGCCGGTAAATCTTTACCTCTTACGTCACTTTAAATTTCTAGGATTAGGTTGCATTGGCTTTTCAAAGTATTGGGAGTTTCTTCATAAAATACAAATGTGCGCTCTCTCTCTCTCTCTCTCTCTGTATGTGTATGATGAAGCCCCTACAATTTCTGGTGGCAAGCTGTTCCACCGGTTAATTGTCCTCACTGTTAGGAAGTTTCTCCTTAATTCCAGGTTGCTTCTTTCCTTGATTAGTTTCCATCCATTGTTTTTTGTCCTGTCTTCAGGTGCTTTGGAAAATAAATTGACCCCCTCTTCTATGTGGCAGCCTCTCAAATAGTGGAATGCTGCTATCATGTCCTCCCTACTCCTTCTTTTCTCTAGAGTAGCTAAACCCAAATCCTGCAACCATTCTTCACATGTTTTAGTCTCCAGGCCTTTTAATCATTTTAGTTGCTCTTCTTTGCACTTTTTCCAAAGTGTTAATATATGTTTTCTAATGTGGTGACCAAAACTGGATGCAGCATTTCAGGTGTGGCCTTACTAAGGCTTTATAAAGTACTTATACTTCACATGTATCTCTCTCTGTGTGTGTGTGCATATTGTTATATTTCCTTGCTCCTTTTAGAATAATTTTAAAGATTTATTTATTCCATCTTGCAGTCCATTTTCAATTCTCTGGACTTTTAACAGCAGTTGTATTATTTACAGCTTTCTTATTTATATGAATTAATTATTGTTTTATTTTATGGGTTAGCTTATTTAGTTTGCACTTGTAATCAACTACTTGACAATCTTTATGTTGAAAAAGTATGCTAGAATTCTATTAAATAACAAAAGCTTAGGTTTTCCTTCTATACCATTGTTATCTGATAAGTATAGTAAAAAGGTGCTAATGCATATCAGATTTTATAAAATAAATTTAAAGCCAATTACAGAAACGCAAGTGTAAATCCATCCTGCAATACTTTGAATAAATGATTTACAGATGAGATCATCAGCAGTTGATAACTATCATGTGCGGTGGTGATGTATACATATACCGCAGTGCTGCATTCTGTTTTAATTATGATAGATATTAAAAATCCAATTCCTTTCTTGAATTGTTTTATTAATGATATCTCACCTTTAAGGATACAGCTCCAGTCTTTTATTCACACAAGTCACTATAATTTTATTTTCTCAAGAAACATTCCTGTGGAACAGATGGTAGAAGGGGGAAGCGGAAAGAAAAGTCAACCTGGAAGATATGTCTGTGATGGTGATCCATTTCTGCCTTCCTTCTTTTTCTCCTGAATTTCATCACAATGGCCCAGAAGCAGAAAAACATCTGTTTCTTGTGGCAAAAGTTTTCTTGACAACCTGTGAATGCCATAGGAAATGTGGGAGAATGTAGACAAAGCTGGAGGGGGTAACAGATTTAACGGATTGAACAGATAATCCGAGTTGGAAGACCTTGTAGGTCATCTAGTCCAACCCACCGCCAAAGCAATGGGTTCCTACACCATTTCTGACAAATGGCAGTCCAATCTCTTCTTGAAAGTCTCAAGTGATGGCGCTCCCACA
>BHFT01058547.1:0-21132 GCA_004320025.1 Laticauda laticaudata
GGGATCGTAGGTTACCATTTCCAGCTCTGTTCTGGGGGGGGGGACAGACACTTTTGGCTTCATGCAAGAAAAGCAGAAGTCTTTTCTTTCTCTCCCCCAAATTCTGCCAGAAATGAGTCTTTGTGAGACTTGTCACGCCAGCACAGCCTCTTGGAGCAGGATGCCTTGCAGGGTCCCAAAGACTAATTTCTGGCAGAGTTTGGGAGAGAAAAAAAAAAAGACCTTTGCTGTTTTCCTTGCATGCAGCCAAAAGCAGAAAAAGAAAGAAGCAGCCTGGTGGCCAGGCGAGCCCCGTGGGGCAAGTTCTCCCCCTCCGCCCTTTCCCTCCTCCCCTCATTACCTTGTGTTGTTCACAATGCAAACGACGCAAGCCTTGTGTTCCTGCGCAGCCTGGATTAATTGCTTTGGGGGATGTTTTGGGGGGTGACATTTCTCTGCAGACCACCAAAAATTATTTGTGGTCCCCGGCCCTGGTTGACGACCAATGTAGTAGATGACTTCCATTTTTTCCTTCATGTTTTTTTTTCTTCATTGTTTTGGTTTACTTAAAGAGGTTTTGGAGGGCTTTAATTTAATTTAGTTTGTGTGCTATGGTAATGCTGTGTCGCTGAAATAGTCCTGCTGATTGTTTCTGAAATTTTTTGCTTTAATAGTGTTATCCTTTTCATAGCTTGTGTTGGTTATGCTCTAGTCCAGTTGGTTGAGTAGTCAGGGATTTTTTTGATAAAGTTGCATTGATATTCATTTTGTTGGAAGATGTTGCATAGGCATTCTGTTTTCTTGTTCTGATGTATGGGCTTGCTGCAGTGTATGCATACCTGAATAATGTTCTTACACAGCTCCTCTTATAGGAGCTTGGGTTGTAACTTTGGTAATGGTTTGTTCACTTTTCCTCTAACACCATAAAGCTAAGGAAATTTTCTGCCTGAAAACTTTTTAATAGTGAAATGGGTATATAAAACAATTAAAGTGATAGAGTGCCGTTTTGAATGAATTCAAACCAAAATAGAACTATTATATCTCAGTAATAATGTCTCTATTGCTGTTTTTAGTTGCGAAGTCATGTCCGACTCATGGACAACCCCATGGACAACGTTCCTCCAGGCCTTCCTGTCCTCTGCCATCTTCTGGAGTCCATTTAAGCGCACGCCTACTGCTTCAGTGACTCCATCCAGCAGCCTCATTTCTCTGTCGTCCCCTTCTTCTATTGCCCTTCAATCTTTCCCAGCATTAGGCTCTTCTCCAGTGAGTCTCTATTGATATGATAGGGATAAATAGGAAATAACAAATTTTTTGCGATTATGCATTCATTACATAGTCTTCCATTTTCTGAGGGCCAGTTGCAAGACATTTTTCTTTTTGTATTAAGTCAGATAACAGAGAATCAGAGTTGGAAGGGACATTGGATACGTCATCTAATCCAACCCCTTGCCGCCCAGCGGAGACCGTACACCATTCTGACAATGGCAGTGTCTCTCAATCTCTTCTTGAACGTCTCAAGCTGATTGGCGTCCCACAACTTTGAGGGCAAGCTCTTCCATGCGGATTGATTGTTTCTCACTGTCAGAAACTCTCTCTCCTTATTGTCCAGGTTGAATCTCTCCTTATTCAGTTTCCATCCATTATCTTTGTTGGACTACAGGCGCTTTAGAAAATAGCTTGATGCCTACTCCCTCGCAGCCCCTCAAATATGGAAGATGCTCATATCCTGTCTCCCTGGTCCTTTCGCTTTACTAGACTAGCCAAGCCCAGTTCCTGCAGCCGTTCTTTCATGTGTTTAACCTTCCAGTCCCTAATCATCCTGGTTGCTCTTCTCTGCAATTTGGGCTAGACTCTTAACATCTTTTTATTAATGTGCTGCCAAAACTGGATGCAGTACTCTAGGAGGGTCTTACTAAGGCTTTATAGAGTGGTATATTAGTCACCTCACTTGATCTTGCCTGTATCCCTCTGGTTATACAACTTAGGATTGTGCATAGCGGTTTTTGGCTGCTGCTGCACACAGCTGGTTCATATTTAGCTGGTTGTCCACTAAGACTCCAAGATCCCTCTCACAGTTACTGCATTGAGCCTGGTTTCACCCAGTCTATATTTCATTTTAATTCCTTCTGACTTAACAGTTCATGTTAAGATAAGATATACATCTTTTGCAGTTGTTAGTACAGGGATTAAAGGTTCCCTACCATTTTCACATCCTGAGAATATGAACATGATTCTTGGCTCATTGAGGTTGTTCACATGCATTGCATGCTTGTTATATTCTGGATGTAAAAGTAGCAAACTACTAAGTGTTGTATATGGTTAGTTCTACTCTATCCTTCTTAACGTAGCTAAGAAGGTAACTTTTGATTTAAATGCTATAAATATGTGACTTTTTTGTTAAATGCATTAATATGTAATTTATTCGGATTTTTGGATATCAAATATGGTATCTTCTGGGTTACCATGTTACGAGAAGCACTTGAAGATCAACAGTAACATTTCATTGCTTAGGATTGCCTTAGCAATAAATGCAGAATAATCATTGCCCAAAAGATTAAGCAATATATTTGACTCACTTAGGTGTTGGTTGCACTTCTTTGTGGTTTTGTTCTTGCTACTTTCAGCTTGTTGAAAAATCATTTTAACAGTGATTCTGTTTTGTAAGCCACTATGTGCAAATGCTTTTTAGAGGAAAATTTGGATATCATTTCAGTCAATGAAATTTCTTTCTAGCAATACAATCCTTAAATCAGGGCTGATCAACATACAGCCTGCCAGATGAAACTGAACTCTACTCCCCATCAATCCTCATCAGTGGGAACATTGAGATATGAGGGAGTTGCAGTTCATCCTAAATCTAACTCATTCCTGAAAATAATAGGATTTGCCTCTGCAAGTTGCTTTCAAATTTAATCCATTTCACCATGTTTCTTTTCAAATTTGATTTTGCATATAAGGCATATTTAAAAAATGAAAAGAAATAAATTAAAAGAATGCATGATTTTTTCATGATTTTTTTTCTAGTACAGTATTATTATATGAATTATTTTATTTTATTTAAGCCATGTTCTTTGTAATTACATTTTTAAATGACTATGGAACATCTCTGTTCCATAATTCTTTTTGCACATTGTTCTCTAGGCTGCAGCAAGACATCAGTGCTCTTACTTGGTAAATCTTCATGTCAATTATTTTTTACAAGTTGGAGGAGATCCTAAATGGCTGAATGGTCTAGAAAATGCACCTCAAAAGTTGCAGAAGTTGGGTGATTTGAATAAAATATTGGCACACAGACCCTGGCTCGTTACAAAGGAACATATTGAAGTAAGGGTGTTTCTTAAATCTGTAATGATCATATATTTTTGAAATGGTGCCATTATTTGTTGGTCCATAATTCAATTTAAGTTATTGCACAATCTGTCTCCAAATCACTTTAATGAACTCAGCAGGGTTTTTCCCCCATCACTTGTTGCAGTATTTTTTTTAAAAAAGATTCTTTTTGTTTTTACCAGCTCAAAATGAAACAAGAAAAGATCATCCATTCTCCCCAGAAGTGCAAAATTATATCTGTTTTGATTATATTTTCTTTCCAAAATGTTTGAGTCCTGTAGCACTAATGACTAAATTGTTTGACTTTTAAAATATTTAAAATATATTGTTTCAAACTCCATTTCCTGCATAGACTTTGTGCTTAGTCATTCTTCACCACTGTCTGCTTTTATTTCTAAATTATATTACTGTCCTAGATCTATAGAACAAACAATAGACAGTATAATTCTCATAGCTGCCAAATGAAAAAAGGGCTATCAAGTATTTAACATGCTTTTCTGCATTTTAAAAGGACCTTTCAGAATGGAGCATGCTTAATATTAGTCTCTTGCTGTAATAGTTTTGATCCACTGTGCATTTATATTTGTGATATTACTTGTAATGTGATGATTATAAGTTTGCTGTGGAATATAGTCTGGAGTCCCAGAAGGAAAGGACTGCTTCACAGAGGGCAAAAAAGCAGGGGAGCTTGAAAAGTTTGCTAATAGTTCACAGAACACATTTATTCTATAGTTATGCAGATAGTTACTTTAAATTAGCAAGAGTCAATAAAGACAATAAATAAAGAAACTTCTCAGAAGTAACTCCACATGTCGCTGTTATTTCTTGGGGCCTGACAGAATTTGATGTAATGATTACATTCTTTCTGCTTTTTTTTTTTAAGCAACTTCTAAAAACTGAAGAACACAGCTGGTCATTGGCAGAATTGGTCCATGCTGTAGTACTCCTCACACACTATCACTCCCTTGCTTCATTCACTTTTGGCTGTGGAATCAATCCAGAGATCCATTGTGATGGCGGCCATACTTTCAGGCTGCTCTCTGTTGATGGTTATTGCATTTGTGATATAACAAATGGCAATCATGATGAATATAAGATGCATACCCCTGATACAGATATTACAGTGAGTATTATGTTCTGAAAGCTTGAGTGTGTTGGCCTTTTTAGAAGGCATCTACTTGTTTTGGTGTATATTTGCAAAGGTATAGAACTTTCTCTCCTTCCCTTCAACCCCCCCTCCCCCCATTCTTTTTTTTAAGTGGAGAAAATGAATAGTTTATTTTATTTTATTGTCATTACACCTCTTACGATGAAATCAACACCATCTTCAGTGCATATCATGACCATGACCATGAAAATAAACACAACCATATCCTTCACCCTTCACACATTGAACCGGAAACCCCCAACACCACACCTGCACTATACAGCAGAATTCAAAAGAGCTACTGCCCTGNACTTTCTTAAGGCAGCGGGAGCTATAAAGCTCTTCCAAAGAGGGGAGAGGACAACCAATGATCCTCTGGGCAATGACATTAACCCTCTGGAGTGCTTTTCTATCTGTCATTGTGCAGGGGTGGGCTTCAAATTTTTAACAACTGGTCCTGTGGGTGTGGCTTAGGTGGTGGATTAACCTAAATAATAAAAGGATACCTTGATACCTTGAATAAAAGGATTCCTTGATACAAAACTGGAATAACATTAGAAAGAGACATTACATGAAAATTTCGATATCCACAATGGAAGCCATCATACACCCTAATAATTTGGATTTATGTAAAATGGTGAAATATAAGGATGTTTTAGACAAACAGGGGAAATTAAAACTGGGATCTTAAGGAACAAGGAATATCCATAGACTGGTGGCCATATCTCCAACTGTAAAACAGACCTAAAAAGACATAGAAGAATATGGAATCTATACAGAACTGCAACATTTAGATAAAATTCTAATAGGCCCTGATGAGAAAAATATTGCAAAAAATTACAAATACTTATTAGAAGTCTATTTAGAAGAAGAAATTGTAAAAGGCTGTATGATAGCATGGGCCAAAAGTATAGGACACAATATAAATCTAGCAGAATGGAAAAAAATTGGAATTGGAATTATGAATTAACAAGATCATCAGCATACAAAGAAAATATATACAAGATGTTGAAAATATATACAGGATGTTCTATCAATGGCACCTACCTCCAATGAGATTAGCTAAAATGTATCCCAACATGAATCCGGCATGCTGGAAGTGTAAAAAGATGCCAAGTACTTTCTACCACATGTGGTGGTCCTTCCCAGAAGCTCAAAGATATTGAACCAAAATAAGGCAATGGTTATAAGAAATCATTAAAGAACAAATAGAATTTGAACTGGAGTTATTGATGCTAGATATATTTAAAAAGAAACATGACAAAAAAGATTAATATATTGTACTACACATATTAACGGTGGCTAGAATATCGTATGCACAATGTTGGAAGCATAATAACATCCCCCCTGATGAATTGGTAATTCAAACAATTTTTGGATTGTGCCAAAATGGACAAATTGACCTTAAAAGTAAGAAGAATCTGAATATAAAAAAGTTTGGGATATATGGTATAATTGGCTGGAAACTAGGTAAATAGAAAATAAAGAAACTTAAGATGAGCAAATCATAGACAAATGTATATAGTTGTATAACAATGTATATAAATGTAAATATGCATAAGAGATAAAGATGTATAATACTGATGTTACAGTATTGTTGATGTTATGATTAATTTCTTTTTTTTTAAATGTAAAAGAACAATAAAGTTTATTCTTTTAAAAAAGAACTACATATCAATGTATCCTAGAAACAAATGTTCCATAGCATGTTAAAAAATGGATTATTATCTATCTATTATCTAAGAAAGCATAGAACTTAGTAATAAGTGGTAAAGTTGGAAATAAGCAAATTAATTTTTAAAAAACAAGTTTCCTGGGCAAACCACAGGAAAAAAAATTGTTGCTGGTCTGTACCATTTACCCCCAAAAAAGCTTTCTCAGAGTGTACCCTTGACATAGTCACCATTTTCTTACTTTAAATCTGAAAAGAACTTCAGGTAAAAAGTGATGATATATTTAAATTTAAAGAAAGATGTTGTGTTTCACTTTGTTGGGTCAATTTCTGCTCAATTAAGTATTTACTGAAACATGCAATTTGACCAGGAGGGCTTATATTTTTGCATGCCATCACACTGTAGGCATCTTATTCTTTCCTTAAATGACCTTTTCAGTATTCTCCAGTTTAATGTGTTAAAGCTGCCATAAAAGGTTCCATTTTAACAAGCTATCTAGTTAGAGAAATCAAGAGGACAGCTATCAGTCAAGCACTGAATGTTGAAAAGGTCAAACTTGCAAAGATATAATGTAAAACATAGGTGAAAATAATTCCGCAACTTAAGTTAGAACAATTATAGTCTTTCTAAAGGAAGCATCATATTTCTAAATATTTCTAAAGGAAGCATCGTCTTTCTAAAGGAATCTCATATTTCTTTTCCAGAAGAATGTAAACATCTGGAAGTTCAGATTGAAATGTTCCAGTTCTGTCTTATGAAGTAGAAATTGAATCCCAACAACACAATGGCATAAGATTGAAGGATAGTTGGGGTATAGAGAGACCAGCTTTAATGTTCTATCTTTTCTGGCCATGCATTAGAACTTTTAAAAATGGCTCAAAGTTAACTCAACCTTCCATCTTTCCAAAGTTGGCAAAATGAGGACCCAGATTATTGGAGGCAACATGTTGACATTGCAAACTACTGTGTAAAGTACTGTGGGGAGGTATATAAATCTAAGTGCAACTGCTATTTCTACCTAAAGTAAGAAACTTGGTAATGTTAATGCATTGGGAAATATCACTCAACATTTGTGAAACTAGGATGTCTTTCTTGCATATCTTAGAAAACTAGGATTTTCAAGAAAGAGTGTCACTGAGAATTAAATCAAACTATGCATGGAAATTTGACTCAGCTTGTAATTGCCTTAGTTTTTCCAAACCTTCCTTTCAAATTTTAATTGCAACAATATTTGAAATGTTCTCAAATTTTCTTTTATAGCTTTTAGAAATATCATACACAGACAAATACTAGATAGACAAACTATGTTATACTGTAGTCTGTTTTTCGACCCTATACTTCAGTATTATTTGAATTGTCACTGAAGCAACACACACAAAATAATAGATATTTGGGGATTTTTTTTTTGTCAGTTTAACAATCAGGCAGTTCAACAATTTTATTTTTAAAAATGTTTTATGTTCCTGTGTAGTTTTTTGTTGTTTTTTAAAGGAAGATCAATATTCTATCTCCTAGAATACTGTTTCTATTATATTTACAAGAAGCCTATTCCCTAGCCATGAGGTCACCTGAGTTGAAAATCAGTATACTTTAGGTCCTTTCAATCAAAAGTTCCTAGGTTTACAGGGACTTGGAGACTGTCACCTCTCCTACAGCAGCTTGTTCTATTTTAATAACCCTCCTAGAGATTCCTGTTATTCCATCCATGATAATATTCTAGAACTATTAAAAAGCAGGGCTGTTCTCCCAGTCCTTAGGGTAGGATGTTTTTTGGGATTTACCTTGTTCGATGTCTTATTTCTATTTTTTTCCATTTTGTCAAACATTTATCTCAGTTCCTCCTTCATTTTGAACCTACAGAAATTCAAACCCTGAATTTGAATTCTACTAATTCAATTTATATTTTCATTAAGCACTCTCTCCTTTTCCATATGACAAATATGACCATGCCAGCTTTTTAAATGTTTGATTTCTACATCTGTTTCAATTGCAGATATCTTAGGAGTAACCACAGCACTATTTCATTTGCTGTGATTAATTGCTATTGAGGACTGGGTCAATAAAATGATTCAACAACAGTCAAAACGAATTAATCAAGAAGAATTATCATACCAAGAAACTCTGAGTGTATACTAAAAGCTATTTTATCTGAATGCTGATATTCAGAACAAAATACGCCAGTTTAAATTACAAACCCATCCATGATAATATGTATTTATCAAGTTTGCTTATGGTACTATTAGTTGCAAAGAAGTCAAACTATCCCCTGAAAGAATCACATTTTTCCAAAAGAAAGAAAAAGTGAAATGATTCCTTTTTTCCAGTGACCTAGCATGTTGTTAATCTCAGCACCACCAATTTACATCACAGTATGCTTCAGCCATAGTAATTAAGCTGCCTGACATTATAAGACTGTTTCTTGTCAGTGAGTGCAGTGCTTCTTACCCCAGAAAGCAAATAATTAAAACAAAGCACAGATTCAGTTTTATGGGGAAGAAAGCTTATGGTCAACAGTCAGGTTTGGTTTTAGGTTGATGGTGATGACAAGAATCTTCAAAGTTGTTTGCATCTGTCAGGAAAGTGTTGATGGAGAAAGCAGAGAACATCTTTAATTAGATGAGAGTAGAAGGACATGGAGAACAAACAGCAGGAATACTACAGTACCAAATACTTAGGAAGACAGGTGACTCTGAGGTGCCAGACATCCTATAATTCCCATGATAAAACATCTGGAATCTCATATTTGATAGATTTTCTTAGATATCTTTTGATACAGATGGTTGTGCAACCAATTTTCATGATTATGGTTTATTTGGAGTGGCATGCTATGTAACCATAGGAATTGCATTTTATTATTCTGGGTCATGACCTACTATTTGATACCAGTCACTGTTTCTGTGTAAGATCTGGAGCTCTGAATATATCAAATCTCTCTAGCATCAATCAGGACTGAAAATAAACAACCAATAAACACATAGAACTGCAATGAGTAAAAAGTATTAAGTAACACAGATCACAGTGACAGTATAAGAATTCCAAATTATGCAACAAAAATTGGGAGGCTTTGAGTTTTATTCCTGCCTTCAGCATGAAGCCAAATGAATCATCTTGAACCAGTCATTTTGTCTCAGCTCTAGGAAAGAGGCAATGACAAATCATTTCCAAAAAAGAAAACTGAAGGGGATAGTCCAGCAGTCATGAGGAGTCAAAAACTGACTTGAAGGTACACATACACGTAAGGCAGTTAGCTTCTTGGTTTTTTTTTAATTCCATGTTTATGGTATGGGGGCAGGGGAAACTGGTCTTTTGGGGAAGATATGGCTACCAAGCAACCAGGATATTGTTTACACAATGCAGGTAGTCTTTGACTTATGACCATAATTGAACCCAAAATTTCTTTTGCTGAGACATTTGTTAAGCAAGTTTTGCCCCATTTGATGACCTTTCTCCCCACAGTTGTTAAATAAATCACTGTCATTCATTATTCAGTTAGTAACAATGAATCTTTAAGTGAAATTGATTTCCCCATTGACTTTGCTTGTGAGAAACAACAGGTGATCACATGACCCCGGGATACTGCAATCGTCATAAATATGAGTCAGTTGCCAAATGTCTGAATTTTAATCATGTGATCCTGGGGATGCTGCAATGGTCATAAGTGTGAAAAGGTCATAAGTTACTTTTTTCAGTGCCATTGTAATGTAATAAATGAAGGACTATGACAATACACATTTCACCCAAAACTGATATTTGCAACAGTTAGTATTGAAAGATAGTTTGGGATTTCAGATAAGATTATTAACACTAGCATACAGTTCCAATCCCTGACTGTTTTTTAAGAACAATTCAGTATGCAAAGAACAGCATCCCAGGATGCATGTCAAAAGGAAAAAAAAGACAGGGAGAGAAGTATTAGATTCAGTGATCAAAAAAACCTATCCTCAAATCAAAGTCACTTTAATAACCAGTCATTGTTCACACTAACCATACAACCTTGGTGATACAGGACTTTAAGAAGGCATGGAGTGGTTTTCTTACATTTATTATTAGGTTCACTTCTCCCCATACATACATACCATACAGAAGGGACAGGTAATAAGCAAAATCTTTTAATTACCTGTGGATATGGATCTCATGAAAATGCTGATTTATATTCTTCAGAGAAATGTTAGGGAATAACAGAATGAAGCATATCAATGTTACCGAAAGAGAAAGCTGCATTCACTAAGGAATTAGTATTCAGCAATAAAGCATGAACTCATGACCTCTACCAATTCTCCATGATTTCTCAAAGTTTATTGTTGTATGGAGTTATAAGTCCTAGAAATTTAAAATAGTTAATGACAATATTAAAATAGTTAATGACAATAATAAAGTAATATTTAAGAAGAGTCCTTTGTTGACCTGCAATTGCCAACACCTTCTTTTTTCTCAATTATTTTACTTGGGTCAATTTGGACACTATTTGACTGGGGAAAATACAAGCAAGTTCAGGTCCTTTCTTTTTCTTTTACTAATTGACATATCAGAAAGTAATCTTTTCTGTTTTAGCATACTTTAGAAAACAAAGGGTGTTTTTGTGTATTTATTTTTTGAAAAAAATCTTACCTTCTTGATGATGCACTTGATGATGTGATTATATCCATTTCCTCTTTGTTCAATTGAAAGCTCCCAATTCATTCATGATGGTATCCTAAGCTAGCCTCATTGGTTTCCTCACTGAAACAATATGCAACTATATTTCTAGTATTTTGTTTCTGAGACATTCGTATCCTTCTCTCTTCCTACTTTTTTTTTTAAAAAAATCAATGCTTATAGACCAATGCTTCTCTTGAGCTGTTGAAATTGTTTCTTCTAAAATCTATAACTAAATGTCAGTTCCTTTTTGTGTAGTAACTTGAAGTCCAAAATTACATAGTTACTTCCTCCAAAATGTTAACTGTTTCTGCTTTCCACAATCATATTGGTTAGGGTCAGTTCTAGAAGAGGCAATTCCCTTGACTTTTTCAAACTTCTTGAAAATGAAATAGTCAGCAAGTCTACTAAACAGTTTTTGGAAACTTGCAATGTTGATTGTGTTGATTTTACAACAGAGGTCCATATAAAGGAAATTAGAGGTGGCCTTGGAGAATGTATGAAAGAGCCATTATGAAATTTTTTTAAAAAAAAAAACCACTTATACAGATATTGAAGAAAGTATGAGAAAGATATTGAAAACAGCTCCATCTTGATTTTGTTTAGTACAATATGGAACAAAGTAGGACAATCTTTCAAGATTATGTTATTACATCCTAAAATAATAAAGTACTATTCTTGGGATTCCTTTAGTGTATGTTTGTTAACCAGACAGCAAAAGACTGAATTGGCTGCAAAGTCTTGAGATTTTGAATCTTCTCACCCAAAATCCAGAAATATGAAACTTAACAAACCTTAAGTTGGATCTGAAACAAAAGGGTAAACAGATAACCATTTGATCTTGCATCTAGATCAGAGGTGGTATTCAGCAGGTTCTGACCAGTTCTGGAGAACCGGTAGTGGAAATTTTGAGTCATTCAGACAACCGGCAAATACCACCTCTAACTGGCCCCACCCCCATTCATTCTTTGCCTCCCGAGTCCCAGCTGATTGACTGGGTCTTCTTTTGTTGCCCTGCACAGGAGAACGGAACTGGAAATCAGGTTAATGGGGTGGGGAGGGAATGTGATTTTGCCATAGCCTTCCCACAGGAGTGGGGAGGGAATGGGGATTTTGCAGTATCCTTCCCCTGCCATGCCCACCAAGCCACATCCACAAAACCTGGAGTAAAAAAATTGAATCCCACTACTGATCTAGATTGTCATCTTCTCAAATCAATGCTCTGTAGTATCTCAATGTCTTGAGTCTAGTTAGCAAATCAGAAATTATTTAAAGGTTAAACTTACCAACCTGATGAACCTTCATATAATCATAATGGGATTAAATAGAAACCCTCTGTCAGGTGGAGCTCCATTCAAAATCCAGGAAAGAAATACTTAGACTCTTTAGTTTAGAGAAAAGATATCTTATCTTTTACTGAGAAAGTGAGTAGTGAGCGTAGGCAAACACAAGATTCTGATCTGAGACATTTAGTGCGCGCACATTCACATCTTAGAAGGTGATGGAAATGTTGCCCAACCCTCTAATTTAGGTTCAATTACACTTCCAATTAACGAATTGTTGGATATGATCATGGTGGCATCTTCAGGTGATGATGAGGCTCTGTCCGTGACCCTTAGCCACTATTTTGATACGGTGTTGCAGTGTGCGCAGAGAGAAGAAAGCTAAGCGAGAAATAGAAACCTAATTTTCTAGCTTATGCTCCTCCCTTCCCATTTATAACAACAGGATGAACTGTTAACACCTCCAGTCACTTCCCGAGATTATTCCTATCTCCCTGCCCCCCCCGTACTTATGGCAGTTTCGAAAGATTGCGAAAGCAATAGCAGAGATCTTGAAGGCTGACGATTTCGGCCCTCCTAGGAAAAGGTAATATCAGTCCTAGAAGAGAGGAGAGGAGAAATATCAAAGCACATTTATTCAATCACTACTACATATTACCAACAAAACCACCAACACGAATCCGTTTAAGGTTTATCAGGATACTTGGAACGAAATTGCTTTGACCAACTTAGGGCTTTAATCGCGGTTTCGTTAACGCCATTCGGGTCTTGTGGAAGAGGGAAATGTTCCGGCTACAAGATCACTTGGAGTGACCTCTCCATGTTGCGAGAGTCCAGAATTTTTGCTTTACTGTGCAAATGTTGTTAATCGAGCTTCAATCGTCTAGTTGGTGTTATGGCCGCAGGGTCCACGCCTGGATGGGTCTTAAGTCAGAAGTATGTTCATGGGAGCGCGTTTTAGCAAAACTAACATGGAATACGGCCCTGAATTGTCGTTCGAAGAGGTTTTGGTAGGTTAGCTAGGTACTGGTTTACCATGATTTATAATTCCATTCAATTGTGAATGTGACCAACGTACTTTAGGATCCACAGTCTTTTCTTTCGACTTCCTGAGTGCGTCTGAGAGTATCTGTGCGGGAACGGAAATACGCTGTGTCACCCATTGTATCCCCCGTTCTTTCTGGGGGGATCTTTGCTTGTCGTTGCAAATTTTCTAAAGAGCGTTGATGGGCGCCTCATTCTAATGCTTTGCGTTGTTACTGGCCAGTTTAAGTTGGAGGTTGAGTCCCTCATCTCATTCATCCACACGATGATGGCGATTGTTGGTTTTTCACGAGGAAGTTCAGGATTATGGGAACGAAATCTTGTTCCCGACAGCCACTTTAAATGGTAAGTAAATCATATGCTGCTGTACGGAGTTTGTTATGCACTTCGGCAAATGGTTAATATTCGGACCAAGTTATCTTGTTGATATTTACGTAGCATCTGAGATATTGTTTCTACACTGCATTAGTCCTCTCACAGGCCCCATTGGTTTGGGGGTGGTGGGCGAGCTTAACCCCTGGACGGACGCCTTTAACTTCAGAAATCTTTCCAAAATTTTGAGGTATTGGGACCCTCTGTTCAGAATTCATGCGCTTTCTGGGACACCATGTAACTGATGGTATGCTGATATAAACAGTTAGCCAGCGTTTTAGGCAGAGGAAATCTTGGAACATGGTATGGCAATGTGTACTTGTTTTGGAAAAAACATCAGTCACTACCAGACCTATGACCGTGTTTCCACCACTTTTCGGGGTCGGTAATTCTACTATAAATCCATTAGAGTTTCTTCGCAGGTAGCCGTTGGTCTAGCTACATTTTGTAACAATTCTACTGGTTACCAGGGAAGGTCTCTTTGTCCGAGAGCACAAATGGAAGCTAGCTACATAACTTCTTAATGTCTTTCTTTAAAGTAAGGCACTCAGAATTGCGATCCCGCTGAACCAGATGTAATGTCTGGCCTTCACAATCCGAAGGGCCAGCTGCCTTTAGAATCCATGGCCTGTTTGTAGTATTTGGCTCCTCGAGTACCTTGTGGCTCACATGACAACCTGGCGCCCACCCAAGCCAATATCATCTGTACATATTCATGTTTACTTGAATGACAGACGTAGGATACCATTCGTCGCATTTTTTATAAAGCTTCTTTTATGTGTTTCGTGACGTCATTCGCGATAATAACATTCTTTGTTCTTCTTTTTGAGCTCTGGTGTATCCTGGCGCGCTCGGCAAGATGCTTTGGCTGAGACAATGGGCCTTATCGCTGCCTGGCGCGTGCTATTAGTATTGAAGTGGTTAGTCTAGAGAGAGCCGTCCAGCTCGATGAAATTGCTTCCCGCCTGGAATGTACTTCACAGAGAAATGAAATCGCTTGAAAGTACTGCCGCCCAGCGAGCTGGTGGTAGAGGACAGCTTCGGGGCATTTTTAAAGGCATTCCAGATTCTTATGATCAGTCCGATACCTCAGAATGCGCCGCTTTGTTTCTGCTCCTTCCAGGGAAATGTCTCCGTCAGCATAGATATAGCCCAACAAACTGCAAAACGCTTTCTTTCTCCCAGACGGCCATCTTCTCTCTGGTTTCAGACAGCTTACGGAGGTGTCAGCCAAGGCTGTAAAGTCCCTTTCTCATTTGATATTGAACAAGTTATTCAATATCCGCCGCTCAATAGCCACATCACTGTGTATCGGCTTGAATCACGAAGAGGCGGAAGGAGTGTCCATCATTCCGGGTGCTTTCATAGCACTGGTTTCTGTTAGCAAACAGTCGTTCTTTACCTTGTCAAAAGCGGCTTGGGCATTCATGCGACCACTCCAGCGGCTTTCCATGGGCCTTGGCTTCACCTCCCCCTTTTTTTGTTTTCTAAGAGATTGTGTGATGGGGCATTGCTTTATCTTAGCAAAACGTCGGGATGAATTCGCCAGTAAAAATTCTGCAAATCCCAAAAAAGCTTATGAAGTTGTGTTTCTGCTGTGCGTTGGTGGGAGCCCCACTCCAGAACGGAACGCCACCTTTCTCTGGATCCATTCTCTATTGCCCTTCAGATTGAAATAGCGCGATATCCCAAATAAGTCAATTTTGTCTTGATGCGAATTCACATTTTGACCAAATTTAGCATACAACTTAGCGGCACACAGTTTTTGCTAAAAGTGACCACACTAACTTCACATATTCTCTAAGGTCTCCATGTAGATAAGGATATCATCGAGATAAACCACGAAACCCCCCTGTATAAATGTTTCATGTTAACACTTGAGTTTGCATCATTTGCCGTAATGAATACAGCTGCGGCGCGGCTTCTGTAACAGCCAAAAGAAGAAAAGCGTTGAATTGGAAACAACCCTTTGGGCAGTTAAAGCGGTCTTCCATCATCCCATTCTCTTAATTCGGATCCGGTAGTATGTTCTCTCAAATCCAACTTGTGAAGATCTTTCCTTCGCTAAATTGGCCACATGTCATTCATCAACAGGAAGGTGGGTAAAATGTTTTCTACAGAATTACGTTCAAATTTCTTAATCTCACTACCAAATGCTTGTAACCATCTTTTCTTCTTCATGGAATCAACACCTGGGGCCGCTACCCAGGTGTCTGCAGGCTCTGAATGAAACCACGGTTCCAAGATTTTATTCAAATAAACAATCTTAGCTCTCTTCCAATTGCCGCGTGGCGGGTCATGAGAACAACTTTGGTTTCGGCGGAGCTTCACCCAGGCAAAATTTCAAATGCAGCGTCCGTTGGCGGTGAGTGGCGGGTAAGCCTCATATCCGGAGGCCTGTTTCACTGAACACTTCTTTTAAATCCCAATAATTCTTTGGGAATTTTTCTCCTCATAGTTTCACGGGACTCAGTATCTGTGCGAATATATTTCAATTAGGTCCTTCAGGTTTCTCGGGCTGGGTATCTGGCCCCTGTCTTCCCCCTGGCCGTCTGCTTTGTGCGTATGCGCAACACCCTTTCTCCAGTTAACAGCACGTGCGCTGGGTTCCATTTCGCGAGCCAGGGTCAAATCCCGAGTGATTAATGGTTGCTGTCCATCCGGGACCACAATAAACACGCTAGGGTCTCATCATGCTCTCCTACATTGCATCATTCTCATTGCGTTTCCGTTGGACAAGAACCGACGGCGGGCAACGCTCCAGCCACTGTCATCTAGTTGCGCAAAAGGAAATGGGCATCTTCAAAGCGGTTTTAGCTTTAATGCCCATTTTCTATCACGTCAACTTCTCGTTTGTGTGCGTGGATTTTTGAGTACAGCCCTCGTGCCACCCAGAATCTACAGGGCTAGCATCTCCCCGTGTCGACCCCTTGAATTGGGGTAGCCCTCAACTTCACCGGAGATGCCGTCGATCGGAGGGCCTGCACGCTTGGAGGCTCACCAGGAAGTCCATCTTCGTAGTCAGAAATCCTCCTCCTCAGGGGTCACTGCGGGCTTCTGATTCCTCTCCTGCGGGAGGGGCGAACCTCTGTGTCTTCTTGTCGACTTTAGTGCTGTTGTTGTGCGAGGCTCTCGCGGTCGGGTGCCCTTTTCAGGCTTTGCGCTCCGATTTGGGTACGCAGCTGAGCGGTCTGCACTTTGCTCATCCTTGGAACTGAGAAGCCGGTGACTTTAACTCCGCGCATCGAGAAGCGAGGGCCGAGGGGTTGCGGTCCTTGCACCGGACTGGCCCTTATGAGAGCGTGTTAGGAGCCTGTCTTGAGGGTGGTGGGTGGGTGAACTTGCTCCACCATAGACCTCCCCGCCGTTTCACGTTTCGGAATTAAATCAGAATTTGCCCACTTCTTCTGCCAGCAGAGTGTACCTCGCACATCTCTGCAAATTATTGGGGTCTCTTCGTAGCCAGTGCATCCTCTTGGGTACACATCTTCATTTAACGACTATCTTCTTGTGAAATTAGTTCGTATCGAGGAGCTTCTTCTGCGCGGCCAAATCTCGAAATGGTCCGGCTAACTTTTAATTCTTGGGTGCTAATCACCACAGACCTGTCCGCCTCTGTTTTATGAGTTTTCAGTGCCTAATTTGGCCTTGTCTGCTCTTGCCAGTGGGTCTCTCAATACCTAGCCCGCAGTGCAGCGCATAAATTAACGGTTATTAATCTCACGGCTCTACAACTTGAGGAGCATTATCATATGCGAAGTCACCATCCACTCTCCGCCGCCTATTCCCTCCAGGAGCCTGCTGGATAACCACAATCCTCACTTGCGACTTCTTTAGCTGATGGGACAAAATCTCCCCATTACTCTCTCCATTATGGCTTCCAAAGCTTGGAGCTAGACAAAATCCCAAGGGTTTGGCAGTCATACCCCATCCCGTATTTTACTTCTAATGGGCAGAGCCCTAAGGAGCTCTTACCGCATCTCAGGAATTCACGACCTCTCTCAGCGAAGGCCGAGGCCGCGTCAGGATCTGGGTTTCGTGATTTAATGGGAGAGATGGGATGCTCTAACTTCTCCTGGCCCGCTGGTTGGCTTCTTCCCCTCCCCCTTCATACCTTGTAGAGAGTTGAGGCTTGTTCAAGAGGCTTCATCTCAAGGTCTCGCCTCTGGCTTGATCCTAGCAAGAATTCCCTCTTTTGCCTTCTCTTGCCACAAGGCTCCTCTTTTCCAGTCGCCTGGCTGGTAGTTGTGACGTCCAGGGGGGGGGTCCTCCTCCCGGATCTCGTTTCAACCAGCCCCCACTGACATCTGGCTTCACTGCTTTAGGATCTCTTTCCCAGGACCTGAGACTCTGCTCACGCGCATGGAGTTCGCCTGCCGCATCACGCAAGAATCTCTCGCCCTCCAATGGTGACTCCCGGATCCTCTTGTTGTCATTTTGAATGCATAGACATGAAGTGTCTCAGGCCTACCTCAGAAGGAACAATGAGGTATTCTCATCACCGGTTGGGCAGGCATGGAGGGCAGATTCCAAGACATAATGTGTCTCAGACTGAGCCTCCATTCAAAATCCAGGAAAGAACATACTTAGACGTCTTTAGTTTTGAGAAAGATATATCTTTTTACTGAAAGTGAATGGGTCAGCAACGAAAGAATTCATCTGAGTGGAAACTAGCAGGGGACGCTGGATATTCACATCTAGCACAGTGATGGTAAAATGTTCCCACCTCAGTAGTTCAAACTACACTTCCAAATTAGAAAAGTTGTGGATGATGATCGATATGTGGCGCATCTTCAGGTGATGATGGGCCTCTGTCCGTTGAACCCCTTGCCGATCATTTTGATTAATGTTGTCAGTTGCCGCAGAGGAGATGAAGAAAGCTAAGCGGAGAAATAGAAACCTAATTCTAGCTTACTGCCCCTCCCATTTATACAAGAGATGAATGTAACACCTCCAGCTCACTTCCCCAACTTATTCCTATCTCCCCTCCTCCCCCTGTTACTTATGGCAGTCGAAAAGATGCAAAGCAATAGCAGAAGATCTTGAAGGCTGACACCCTCTTTATAAACATAAAAGTTCAATTCCCAAGGCCTCTCAGTAAGGGATCATTTTATCAAATGCTTTGGGAGACACTGTGCAATAACAAGATCTTGTCAACTAATAAATCAAAGGTACCCATTAAATAAGCCAATTATCAAATATAGATGCAATAAAGTTAATTATAAAATCAATAAATACCTAAAACTAATATTTTTACCTAATACATAATTGTGTGTCTGATTGGATAGTCTCTAAATATTGTTAAATAAATAAGAACCTTGAATGTCTATAAAGCAGTGAAACAGATGGAAAATGTCAAACTCTCATTAAATCATTTTCTTATTTGAAGCCCAGTCTGTTTCATCCTTACAGCATTTTTCTAAATCTTCCTTTATTTCTATAGACATTAAGAAGACAATTTTGAACATGTGTTTCTGAAAACTATATCTGATTTTGAGCTGGAAAATTGAACCAGCGTGTGCTCCCAGATAGGTAGCAACTAATAAGTTGCATGATTACTGAAGTATACTTGCCAGTAGAAAGGAAAGCAGCAAGGAGTCCATCATACATTTGCAAATGTGAAGCTCATAAATGTTTTAAATTATCAATCATTGGTTTAGTATAGATAGTTTATTCTATTCTGTGACCTTTTTTTTCCAATTCAGAGATACAATTCAAAAATAATGCTTTCATAAATTATGTTAGCTGTTATAAAATAGAATTGGATCATGCACAGATAATGCTAACATCATCATTAAGCTGGATATGTTTTTTTGTGATTGTAATCTTATAGCCTATGAGAGTTTGGGCTTTATCCTGTTTTCTTCATGCAGCCACATGCAGTTATTTTGCTCAGACTGAGATTAACTGAGCAGAAGCCTGCTTTGAGTTAATGGTGATCTCTTCTGCCAGATAGCAATCAGTCCCTCAACTTGCTATCTTCTGTAGCAGTATGAGCTATTAGAATTATAATGAAGAAAGCAGTAGTGCATAAGCTTCAATTCTGTATTTTTTATTTTTCTTCAGGAAGTCACAACAACTCACACTTTCCAATGGACTTTTTGCACACACACTCAAGGTTGATACAGCTTTGAACTAGAATTCATATTTTTATTTGCATTTCATCAGGTTCTTACTGTTTAATGTAACTTCTATGTTCTTTCAGTATAGTTTTTGTTCCGTCCAGAAAGAAGCGTGTGAGACCGGGTTCCAACAATAAACTCTTTTATTAAACTCATTAAGCAATAGTAACGGAACAACAGCACCAAGCCGGGCAGCCCATTTTTAACATAGGGCGGGAGGCTTGCCTCGCGGCTGATGTGGCCATGAGACCCATCTTTAACTGTTCCACGCCGGTTTTGGGTCAGGTTTAAGCGGATTGGTTCTCTAACACCAATCCGCAAATGGCCCTTTCAGCCAATCAAAAATAGGGAGAGCTATTGGAGCGCTTCCCAAGTTCATTACACGGAACACCACCTCCCCCTTGGTTTAGTCCAACGTAACGTCACATAGTCCATGCAGGTAGTGGGTCTTTTTTCTAGTCCATGGTTGACCTGCGCATTTCAGTCTCGGCATGTGGTCTCGAGCAGGTTCAGACGGATCGGCTGTCTCTCTTGGTCCTTCTCCATGGAACCTCCTGGAAGGGTGAGTCAGCCTTGCTTGCTCCCAGCCCTGAGTCTACTCAGGCCGGTTTGAGATGGCTCCGTGCTCCTCCTGCCTTGACCGGGTTGGTTGAGGCTGGCCTGGCCTGTTTTGACTTTCCAGGAGGCTCAACTTTCATTCTCTCATGCTCCCCGGACTTCTCATTGGGGTTCATCTCACGGTGAGATGGCTCCTTCTTTGGGTTTGTTTAAATAGTCTTTTTGTAGGTTTTGTTGTCTTGTTATGGGAGGGGTTCGTCTCTCCCCTTTTTTATTATTTTGTTTTTCCCCCCAATGTCCTCGATTGGCTTTTTGGTCGAATATTTATTTTTATTGGGTTCTGTGTGTTTTTTCATTCGAAATGTGAGAACAAAGGACTGGTCTATGTGCTGGCTTCATCCTACTGTCGTCTACGGAGTGAGTCGGGAAGACCCGGGGGCCTGTAATTTGGTGATTGTGGCCTGAAGCCACAACGTTTCCCCCGGTGAGGTTTCTCGGCATAGACAGGTCACCAATTTTCAAATGTTCGGTACTATGCTGGAGAGTCGGGGGTTTGTACAAGGTGTAAGTGGGGTGCAGTCTGTCTAGGTAGGAACGTAATTTCCTACCCATAGGAGTTCTGCTGGCTTTTGTTGGTTGTGCTGCTACGGATAATATTGCTGTAAGTTTTAGTAGTTCGATTTTTAGTTTTGTCTTGAACGTCCCCCTTGTCGCATTCTATCAGGCCCTCCTTAGTAGGGTACCAAAGATGCGTTCAGCCTGCCGTTTGCAAGCCAGATGGGCCAGCGCTGTTAAAGCATGTCGGATACCCTGGACCGCCAGATACTGTATAAGCTAATTGCTATCAACTGGGTCATTAATCTTGACACCAAGTTTACATCAAAGGACAAGCCCATGTGTACGCGAAAGTTTGTCTAGCTGTATTCATTACTTGGCCCTCGGGTTGTGGAAGCCATAAGGATGACTTCTAACGCAGTTCGAGGTAG